>JABUQX010058631.1:45000-50000 GCA_015478945.1 Trachelipus rathkii
AGTACTGGAAACACGTTCTTGAACGAGTTGTGGCAGTCATAGTTACTCTGGCAGAGCGTGGTTTACCTTTCAGAGGAGATAAGGAAATATTTGGTTCTCCCCACAATGGCAATTACCTTGGATTACTTGAACTTGTTGCAATATTTTATCCTTTTCTGGCAAATCAAATAAAAGAATTTGGAAATAAAGGATCAGGTGTTACATCCTATCTTTCTAAATTTATCCAAATGATGGCAATTAAAGTGAGAAAATCAATTTTGGATAATTTAAAAACAGTAGGATACTTCAGTTTATCTGTAGATTCCACTCCAGACCTTTCCCATGTAGATCAGCTCACTGTTATTGTAAGGTATGTCGCACAGGATAATGGGCTCCCTATTGAACGTTTTCTAACCTTCCTAGAGATGAGTAGCCATACTGGGGAAAGTATGGCTAAGATGGTGCATGATTACCTTACAAATGAATGTGAAATAGATTTTAGTATGTGTCGAGGCCAGTCATACGATAATGCTGCCAATATGTCTGGCAAATATAAGGGTATGCAAGAAATGTTATTAAAAATTAATAAGTATGCTATATATATATCCCATGTGCAGGTCATTCGTTGAATCTTGTTGGTAGAGCAGCAGCTAACTGCTGCTTGGATCAAATATAAGGGTATGCAAGAAATGTTATTAAAAATTAATAAGTATGCTATATATATATATATATATCCCATGTGCAGGTCATTCGTTGAATCTTGTTGGTAGAGCAGCAGTTAACTGCTGTTTAGATGCGGTAAACTTTTTTTGGAATTGTTCAAGAAATATATGATTTCTTTTCAGCTTCTACACATAGATGGGCTGTGCTGTTGTCATTCTTCAAAGATAATTCAAGAGTTCCAAAGTCTTTGTCAGAGACTAGATGGGAAGCTCATTCAAGGGTCACAACTGCAATACTTGACAGTTACGACGAAATATTTTCTGCATTGCTTCAGTTGTATATTGATGCCACAGAGAAGGGTGAAGCAAGAATTCAAGCCAAAAACATTTTTAATAAAATGGAGGAACTAGAATTTATGATAATGTTATATTTGTGGGGTTATTTGCTGGATGAATTCACAAGGCTAGTCAGTCACTGCAAGACCCAAAAATTAGCCTAGATGTATGTAGTAAATTATATGCTTCACTTTCGGATTTTGTTAAAGGTTCCAGAAATCTATTTGATTATTTTGAAAAACAAGCAAAGGACAAATTGCCTGATGTTGATTATAAGAAAAGCAGGTCTAAAAGGAGGCTTATATGCGAAGATGATGCTTTAGAGAATCTTCCGCCAAGAGACAAGTTCAGAATGAAAATATTTATACCTGTGAGGGATGCATTAGAATCAAATTTGGCACAAAGAGCATCAGTATACAATGATGCTGCAAAAAGATTTTACTTTTTAACAAAATTAGATGCTACAGAAGAAGAGATTCGAGAAGGAGTTAATACCTTAAATCAAACATATCCTGAAGATGTGGACATGAACTTTGCTGGAGAACTCAAGCACTTTCATAAATATGTTATACATTATCAAAACCATGAACATGATAATTTGACACATCAGGATCTGTACGACATAATATTTAATGATCATGTCCAATCAGCATTCCCTAATGTAGAATCAATTCTGAGAATGTTCCTTTGTATGATGATTACAAATTGCCATGGAGAAAGATCCTTTTTTCTCAAATGACGAAGATAAAAAAGGAATTTAGAACTACAATGTCTCAAACTAAATTATGTTGCCTGAGTCTCATGTGCATAGAAAGTGACAAGCTACGCAGTTTATCATTTGATGACATCATCGGTGACTTTGCTTTGTCAAAGGCAAGAAAAAGAATATTTTAATGTAGATCATGTTTGCGAATTCTGGAAGGTGAAACTCCTCTATATATATATATATCTATATATATTATATATATATCTAATAATATATATATATATTATATATATATATATTATATATATATTTATTATATATATATATTATTTATTATATATATTATATATATATATACCCTATTATATATATATATATATATATATATATAGTATATATATATATAATTTATATATTATATAAGAGGGGGCCCCATTTACTTCAATAGCTTAGGGCCCCCTCAAACCTAAATCCGGCACTGCTCATCAGCAATAATATTCACATTAAATGTCAAAGAGGCGCTGAGGACCAAGGATCCAAGAGAAACAAGAAAAGAAGATACCAGTAGATAAATTCCTTACGAAGCCCTATATAGGCTATAAGATATAAAGTTTAGAAAGAATTGAAGATAATTTTAAATCTTCTCCGTTGATGAATAAGGATTCGAAAACTCTTAAGAGAACAGCAGGTTAAAGCGATAATAATATATAACAACGAGAGAGAGAGATTATAGATATATAAATATATATATTATATATTTTCGAATCTATCATTCACTGAAGAAGATTAAAATTATTAATTCTTACTAACTTATATATTATCGAATAGGATATATAGTAGATATATATAGATGATATATATATATATATTTCTCTTTGATCCTTGGTCCCTCAAGCCCCTTTGAGCATTTAAGTGAATTTTTGCTGTGGAGCATTGGGGGGAATAGAGGATATATTTGGGGTGCCGATTTAGGTTTGAGGGGGCCCTAAGCTATTGAAGGTCATGGGCCCTCTTTATATATATATATATATATTCTATATATATATATATATAATAATATATATATATATATTATAATATATATATATATATATATATATATATTATATATATATATATATATAATATATATATATATTAATATATATATATACTATATAATAATATATATATAATACTATATATATATATATATATATATATATATATAGGGAGAGTTTGACCTTCCAAGAATTCGCAAACATGATCTACATTAAAATATTCTTTTTCTTGCCTTTGACAAAGCAAAGTCACCGATGATGTCATCAAATGATAAACTGCGTAGCTTGTCACTTTCTATGCACATGAGACTCAGGCAACATAATTTAGTTTGAGACATTGTAGTTCTAAATTCCTTTTTTATCCTCGTCATTTGAGAAAAGGATCTTTCTCCATGGCAATTTGTAATCATCATACAAAGGAACATTCTCAGAATTGATTCTACATTAGGGAATGCTGATTGGACATGATCATTAAATATTATGTCGTACAGATCCTGATGTGTCAAATTATCATGTTCATGGTTTTGATAATGTATAACATATTTATGAAAGTGCTTGAGTTCTCCAGCAAAGTTCATGTCCACATCTTCAGGATATGTTTGATTTAAGGTATTAACTCCTTCTCGAATCTCTTCTTCTGTAGCATCTAATTTTGTTAAAAAGTAAAATCTTTTTGCAGCATCATTGTATACTGATGCTCTTTGTGCCAAATTTGATTCTAATGCATCCCTCACAGGTATAAATATTTTCATTCTGAACTTGTCTCTTGGCGGAAGATTCTCTAAAGCATCATCTTCGCATATAAGCCTCCTTTTAGACCTGCTTTTCTTATAATCAACATCAGGCAATTTGTCCTTTGCTTGTTTTTCAAAATAATCAAATAGATTTCTGGAACCTTTAACAAAATCCGAAAGTGAAGCATATAATTTACTACATACATCTAGGCTAATTTTTGGGTCTTGCAGTGACTGACTAGCCTTGTGAATTCATCCAGCAAATAACCCCACAAATATAACATTATCATAAATTCTAGTTCCTCCATTTTATTAAAAATGTTTTTGGCTTGAGTTCTTGTTTCACTGTGGCATCAATATACAACTGAAGCAAGGCAGAAAATATTTCGTCGTAGCTGTCAAGTATTGCAGTTGTGACCCTTGAATGAGCTTCCCATCTAGTCTCTGACAAAGACTTTGGAACTCTTGAATTATTTTTGAAGAATGACAACAGCACAGCCCATCTATGTGTAGAAGCTGAAAAGAAATCATATATTTCTTGAACAATTCCAAAAAAGTTTACCGCATCTAAGCAGCAGTTAACAGCTGCTCTACCAAAAATATATATATATATATATATATATATATATATATATATATATATATATATATATATATATATATATATATATATATATATATATATATATATATATAAAATATCTTATAAATATATATAATATATATATATATATAATTATAAATAAGATTCAATGCATGACCTGCACATGGGATATATATAGCATACTTATTAATTTTTAATAACATTTCTTGCATACCCTTATATTTGCCAGACATATTGGCAGCATTATCGTATGACTGGCCTCGACACATACTAAAATCTATTTCACATTCATTTGTAAGGTAATCATGCACCATCTTAGCCATACTTTTCCCAGTATGGCTACTCATCTTTAGGCAGGTTAGAAAACGTTCAATAGGGAGCACATTATCCTGTGCGACATACCTTACAATAACAGTGAGCTGATCTACATGGGAAAGGTCTGGAGTGGAATCTACAGATAAACTGAAGTATCCTACTGTTTTTAAATTATCCAAAATTGATTTTCTCACTTTAATTGCCATCATTTGGATAAATTTAGAAAGATAGGATGTAACACCTGATCCTTTATTTCCAAATTCTTTTATTTGATTTGCTAGAAAAGGATCAAATATGGCAACAAGTTCAAGTAATCCAAGGTAATTGCCATTGTGGGGAGAACCAAATATTTCCTTATCTCCTCTGAAAGGTAAACCACGCTCTGCCAGAGTAACTATGACTGCCACAACTCGTTCAAGAACGTGTTTCCAGTACTGCCGTTTATTATGTATCTGTTCTGCTAGTTGACAGTCAATTTTTGAGCCACGTTTTTTTGCGAGATATGCTACTGAAGACGTTCTATGGTCTTCAGAATTTTCATGATTTTGAATTAAAAAGGTGTTGCACCAATCAGAAAATCCATCTGATGATAATGGTTTTGGAGAATTTGAAAAGAGTTTTCAC
>JABUQX010058632.1:5000-19846 GCA_015478945.1 Trachelipus rathkii
TTCATACAGGAAGTGAGAGGAGTGAACGAGAGATTGATTGTGAGTACCTTTAAGATCAAGAGGAAAAAATACCGATTATATCAGGTATATGCTCCACAACAGGGGCATCCAGAGGAGGAGAAGGAGAGGTTCATGGATTTGTTGGAGGAGTGTGTGGAAGGTGGAAGCGAGGACATGCTGCATCTACTGATGGGTGATTTTAATGCCAGAGTGGGAAAGAGAAGAAATGAGGTGGAGAGGATATTGGGTCCACATGGAGAAAACGAGAAAACCCAGAGGAGAGAGGCTCATAGATATATGCATGAGAAAGAATTTAAAAATTATGAATGGATTTTTCAAACACAGGGAATCTCATAAGATCACGAGATATAGATGGAATCAAAACACCGAAAGTTTTGACCAAAAATCCATTATAGATTATTTCATAGTATCGGATTACAGAGCAGTGGAGGATGTTAAAGTGCTTCCTGGAGTCAGCTTTGACTCAGATCATAGATTGGTGGTTGCCAGACTGAGGTACAGAAACAAAGTGGCAGGTTGGAGAAAAAAGGAAAGTGATTAAAGTTGAAGCCCTGAAAGAGGAAGGGAAGAGAGAGGAGTATGTGGAGAAAATAAAGGAAAAGTTGACGAATGTGGAGGAAACAAACATGAATTTGCAGGAAATTATTAGTAAAACCGCGGAAGAAACGCTGGGTGTCAAGTGGTATGGAGGAACGAGGAAGAAACACACTATGTGGTGGAATGAAGATGTGAAGAAAGCAGTGGGCGAAAAGAACAAGAAAATGAGAAGGTGGTTGAGAGGAAGAACAGAACAGAGAAGAGCTGAATATGTGATAGCAAGAAACAGAGCAGAGATAGTGAAGAGGGAGGCAAAAAGGCTTGTGGCGGAAAGGATGGCAGAAGAATTGTTAGAGGATGCAGAGGGAGGAAAGAAGATTTTCAAGCTGGCAAAAACATATAAAAAATCAAACAAAAAGCTTTATAGTATCAAAAATAAAGAAGGGGAGGTACTTACATCACAGGAAGAGGTAAATGAGAGGTGGACTGAATATTTTGGAGAACTCCTAAATGTAGAAGAGAGGAGGAATGTGGAAGAGGAGCAATATGGGGAGAGGAGGTGGAAGGGGTGAATCCGATAACGATGGGAGAATATGAGGAAGCTTTGTCAAAAATGAAGAAAGGAAAAGCGCCGGGCGAAGATGGAATTGCGATAGAGTTGATAAGGGAAGGAGGAGAAGAATTGAAGAAGAAAATAGTGGAACTTTTTAATAAATGCTGGATGGAGGGTGTAGTTCCCGGTAGATGGGGAAGAATAGTTGTTTTGCCCATTTATAAGGGAAAAGGTGATACTGGAGATTGTGGAAACTATAGAGGAATAGCTTTATTGGACCATATAGCGAAAGTGTACGAAAGGATTTTAGAAAAGATTAAGAGGAGTGATAGAGATACAGTTGGGAGAGGAACAATATGGGTACAGGAAGGGCAGGAGTACTTCGGATCTGTTGTTTGCTTTAAGAATAGTGTTGGAGAAGAGCTGGGAATTTAATAAAACATCATATATAGCCTTCCTGGACTTAAGAAAGGCATTTGACTCGGTACCCAGAGCCAGACTTTGGAGGATGTTGGGGGAAGTGTACGGAGTTGAGGAAAGACTGAGGAGAGCAATAAAAAGCTTGTATAGCGTTTGTGAGTGTAAAGTGAGAACAGGATGTAAAAATGAGAAATGGTTTGAGGTGGGGATGGGAGTCAGACAGGGTAGTGTCCTGTCTCCCTTACTCTTTATAGCTTACTTAGATGTAGTAATCAGAAAGGTTAAAGAGAATTTTCGAATCTGGATGGTGATATAATGGTGTACGCGGACAATTTGGCTTGTTGGGTTGGGAGGAGGGAGTATTGAGAGGACTTATGGAAAGTTGAAATTTGAAGGAGATTGGTTTAGAGATGAATACAGAAAAGACAGTGATAATGAGAGTGGGTAGAGAGGATGAGGGAGAAGTGGAGATCGTCATTGATGATGAAAGATTGAGAAATGTGGATCAGTTTGTTTACCTGGGTGGCGTATTTACAAGCAAAGGAGGATGTGTACGGGAAGTGGAGGCAAGAATGGAAAAATACGGAAGAACAATGAGAGCGTTATATCCAATTATGAAGGATCGGGTGATGGATATAAAAGTGAAGATTATATTTGATAGCATACTGGTACCCACATTGACATATGGAGCAGAAACATGGAGCATTACAACAGGGGGGAAAAAGGATCGAAGCTGCTGAAATGAAGGTGTTGAGGACGATAGTGGGAAAGACGAGGATAGATAGAGTGAGAAACGAATGGGTTAGGGAGAGAGTTGGTGTGGTGCCTGTGTTGAACAGGATAGATTCAGCGAGACTGAGATGGTGGGGGGCATATAGTAAGGATGCCGGGAGAACGAGTCGCGAGTAGAAGGTGGTGGTGGAGAGTTGAGGGAGTAAGGCCGAGAGGAAGACCGAGGGGAAGATGGAAAGATTGTGTGGAGAGAGCCTTGAGAAGACATGGACTGCCCGCGATGCGCCAGCTGATGGAGGATGGTATACTTCTGGAAAGGACTGCGTGGAAATCGATGTTGTCTCCGCTGACAGGCCGTAGGCCTCCCTGAGGGAAGACGTAAGTAAAAAATATATATATATATATATATATATATATATATATATATATATATATATATATATATATATATATATATATATATATATATATATATATATATTTCTCTGTATTTTTATAAGTATATATATACGCTTAATGAAAGCTAAAAAAAAAAAAATGCAGTGTTTTACAGTTAATAACTACTTGTAGTTTTAAATTATTTATATATAACAACTAATATATATATAACTATATATATATATATATATATATATATATATAACTAACTATATATATATATATATATATATATATATATATATATATATATATATATATATATATATATATATATATATATATTTAATAAAGTGATCAAATATTTATAAAAAAGAAAAGTTTACCATTTAAATAATTTCTTTTAAAAAAAATAATTAAAATAAAGTTCAACATTTCTAATTTGTAATATTAATTTCATTTTTTGCTTAAAGCTTGTAAAATATTCAACAGACATGAACTGCAATGAAATTTTATATTTATAATTTTTATTTTTAAAACTTCATCAACAATTACGATTTGCAACGAAACTTATAAATAGATTTATACGAAATTTTAAATATAAAAAAATCTCTATAAAAAAATTATCTTAATTCTAAACCTTCTTTATTATTGGTGTCTAATCTGGAAAACCTCAGAAGAGAGGACTTCAACAGCAAAAATAACTAATTAGTAGCTGATTTATAGATCTTTCAACGTGAAACGAAATCATTAGGAAAGATAATAAAAATTAACAACCTGTGTGGTGTAAAAAGGTAATTAGAATGAATATTCAAATCACAACTTTACCACTACATAATTGGTGACCATGAGGTGATGAATACTTATTGCCTTCAAGAAACCCACCAACACTCTTTGCTACATAATTGGTACCCTAGTAGAAGAATACTCATCGAGTTCAAGAAGCCCACCAACACTCTTCACTGCATAATTGGTGATTCTAAAAGAAGACCGCCCTCTAAAATGCTTTCCAGCAATTACCAACAGCTTTTTTCAGCAAAAGATTATATCGAAGAAACATCTAGCACCGACATGAAACCAACCAGCATCTTTTGAAACCATCAAAAACTAACAACAATTCCACGATGTCACAATAACAAATCCTCAAGCACCATGTAGACCGGTGAAGATGGAAATATAAGTCACACCATTAACACCCAGGCATACCACCCTCAGTTTAACGTGACTACTTCCGTCGACACTATGACCATTAACTTCTCTCTATATTAAAGTGATTCACAGATTTCACATCTTCATATGAACTTGCGTTTTATCTCTTAAGCTCTCTGGGTAGAATCGAAAAAATTTTCATCCATTTATAGTATTACGTCTAAATCTATTGAAAATAGCACACTACTGCTACTATATATGGTTGGGTAACCCTGAAGAAACGAATCATCATCATCAGTATATATATATATATATATATATATATATATATATATATATATATATATATATATATATATATATATATATATATATATATATATATATATATATATATATATATATATATATATATATATATATAGGAACTTCTCCTTTAAAGGGTAGTTAACCGATATATATCGAACGAACAATGTAATCGATTTTTTTCGATTATTTCAATTCAATAGTGCGAAAAGGTTGCCAATAACAGCTTTTCTTTTTTTTTTTAAACTAAAAGGAATACCCAAGATTAAAATAGCAAAAGATAGAAAGAGTCAGGGTCTCTCGGCCTCAGCGGGGGACGACGGGGGGACTTCGTCCCCCTCTGTCCCTCCGTCAGCTCGAGCCCCCTAAAAAAAAAATAAAAAAGAAAATTATTAAAAAAAATTAACATATAAAAATAACATGATAAAAAAAAGCAACTTGTGGAAACTCTGGGGTCTTTCTATTGGAGATTTAGCTAACACGTGACACTGCGAAATTTTGAGCAGAGTTCGTGATCTTATATATCACGCCACGATATATAATTTCCTTTTATAGGATTAGTGCCTATATATATATATATATATATATATATATATATATATATATATATATATATATATATATATATATATATATATATATATATATATATATATATATATATATAGCAAGAACCTCTGCTTCTAAGGCGGAATTTTCTATAATAGCTAGTATTACCCAGAAAGAAATTTGAACATTTTTCAAAGTTTGTTATTTTTATTATGTTGAAATACGTTTTGTTATTACTAAAAAGGTATTATATATATATATATATAATATATATATATATATATATATATATATATATATATATATATATATATATATATATATATATATATCAATAACGTGCAGTCCATGGAAGCAAGGGAAGTAACGCTTCCCTAGTAAATAATAGATAATTTAAAAAATTGAACTTTTAAAACTTAAACAATTACTTTAATTATTATAATTAATCATTTAATAATATCAATTTTTTACTTGAATGTCAATCACATAAATGGTAGTGAATACAATCTATTGCTTACCATTCGTTGGTCAGTTGGGATTTGGTGAGAGAGAGAGAGAGAGAGAGAGAGAGAGAGAGAGAGAGAGAGAGAGAGAGAGAGAGAGAGAGAGAGAAGAGAGAGAGAGAGAGAGAAGAGAAAGTAAAGAAAGAAAAGAGAGAGAGAGAGAGAGAGAGAGAGAGAGAGAGAGAGAGAGAGAGAGAGAGAGAGAGAGAGAGAGAGAGAGAGAGAGAGAGAGAGAGAGCAATGTAATATGACTCATATTATAAGTAAATGACAAAATTCTTAATTGCATCCCTTTCCCGCTAAATTACTTTTTTTAAAAATAAATCATTAAAAATTAGCTTCTTCCTATTCCAAACGCACATTTTTTCCACTTAATATACGAAATTTATTAAAAACAACAAAATTCTTTAAAACTATTTTACTTTAAAAATTTTAAATTTAATTTAGAAAAATAAAACACATTTCGTATGTTAAATTAACCCTCGAAGGGAAGCTTTGGGGCTATTTTACCTTCTTAGCGTCCGTATGTGAGAGAACTGAGTGTGAATTTTTTTTTTATTTGACGCATTGAAAGAAATCGTAGGAATGTAATAAATCAAGCAAATATATGTTTTTATTAATTATATCGTACAATTTGGAACTTTAATATATAATTTAATTAATATTTCTATGAATGAAAAATAATTAAAATGAGCAATAGTTTTTCAAAATATTGTCATACCTGGAAACTATCTTATTAGCGAAGTGCCACTTATATATATATATATATATATATATATATATATATATATATATATATATATATATATATATATATATATATATATATATATATATATATATATATATATATATATATAAAATAAAATATATATATATATATATATATATATATATATATATATATATATATATATATATATATATATATATATATATATATATATATATATATATATATATATATATATATATATATATATATATATATATATACCGGTATATTCCGAACTGCTTCCCTATACCGCTAAGCCACCACACGCCACTATATATATATATATATATATATATATATATATATATATATATATATATATATATATATATATATATATATATATATATATATATATATATAACGACTGATGTGTGTTATATAATATGATTATTATTCCGAACCTCTTTGAAGTAAGTAGACTGGAAGATAATTGAAAGATTATTATTTGAAGGAAGATTTGAACAAGCAAAGGTGAATCAGGAAAGATAAAAAATTTTAAAAGATTTGCTCGTCTTTGGTTAAATAGACTTTAGTAACAGTCAGAAACAACGCGCTTGTTTAAACTTTAAAGTTCGCCAAAAGATAATAAGATCACCAAAGAGTTCTCTCATTTTAATTACAGTACTATGTAGATAACATTTAAACGTTTATTAGTGGGAGTAAAAATCGCAAGATCTTAATTGGAATATAGGCTGCTTCTAATTTAAATAAAAAAAAAAAAAATACCGCCTTTTTTGCAACTTCCAAAAAGCAGCAAGACGATAACTACCTGACGTAAAATCAACAAGACGATCAACTTCGCGACTCAATACCAACAAGACAATCAACTTTGCGACCTAAAATTTACCAGACAATCAACTTCGCGACTCAAAACCAAAAAGACGATAAATTTTCAACCAGAAATCAACAAGATAAACTTGGAGACTCGAAACCAACAAGACGATAAACTTTTCGACTAACAAATCAGCAAAACGATAAACTTCGTGACCCGAAATCAACATGTCGAACATCTTTGAGGTTCAAATCCAACAAGACGATAAATTTCTCAACTAAATATCAGAAAGACGATAAACTTTCGGAATCGAAACCAACAAACGATAAACTTCGCCACCCATGAGTCTATTTTAAATGCAATATGCTAATGTAAAATATTACAAATTAGTAGCAATTATATATTATCTAAATTATGTATCAATTATTTTGATATTTCAAATTAGCTTTTGAAATTCACGTCATTATAATTCTTAGACGCTACATCCACCCAAGTTTGAGTCGCCGGCCATATATATATATATATATATATAATAATAATATATATATATATATAATATATATTATATTATTATAATATATAGATAATATATATATATAATATATAATAATATATATATATATATATATATAATTTAAAATATCTATAAATACCTACGTAATAGCATCTGAAATATATATATATATATATATATATATATATATAAACTAGAATAGATCAATATATATATACGTATAATTATAATATAATATTATATAAAATATAACTAATTAATATATATAATATTATATATATATATTATATATATAATATATATATATAATGTTATATATATTATAATATATATAAATATATATATATATAAGAATATAAGTAGATAATATATATATATGATAATATATATAATATATATATATATATATTATATATATATATATATATAGTATATATATATTATAATACTATATAATAATACATATAATATATATAAACAATATATAAATATTTATATTTTATATATATATTATATATTATTATATATAATATAATTATATTATATAATAATTATTATTTATATATTATGTGTCATATTATTTATTATATAAATTAATATATAATAATATATAATATAATATATATATATAATAATATATAATATAATAATATATAAATATAATATAATAATAATATGATATATATATATTATATATATCATATTAATATAATATATATATATATATTATATATATATATATATATAGTTTAATATATATATATATATATAATATAATATATATATATAAAATATTAATATAATAATAAAAAAAATAATATAATATATTTATTTTATTATTATTTTATTTTCCTCACTTTTTTTTTCCCGCTTAGACCGGGGGTATGTACGTACAGCCTCTCCATTCACATTCCCCCTCCGCCCCCACCACTCCTCTACTCCCACTTACTCTATCTCTCGCCAACACCCTACCTCCCTCCACCCTCATCCCTCTCTCCTCCAGCATCTCCTTTATTTGTCCATCCATCCACCTCCTTACTGGTCCCCCCCTCCCTCGCTCCTATCCCCTCCGCCTCCCAAAGCTCGCCTAACCACTCTCTTTCTCCATCTCACTAGAATGCCCATACATATTAACATTCGCTCTCCGCGCTCTTCCCACCGAAACCATTCCTTCCAATCCACAATCTCTCCCCACCACCTCTATTCCTAATCCTCTCTCCTCCTGCTAACATTGCTTGGTGTGGGTGGGTGGGTTTGTGTGGGTAACCCCACATCCCTCTCAACCCCTTCATATCTCAAATTACTTCCAACTTCTTTCTGAAACCCTGGCAATTCAACCCCACGTTTTCAACACCCAAATACAACAACACACCGCTGGTACACAAATTTTTTTCAAAAACATCTTACTTAACTCTGTGATAAATTCTCCCCCCTTCCATAATCTCTCAGACCACTCCAAACTCTCATTCAACCTTCTCCTACTCTATGGTTCTACTGCCTCTCTTCATTCATCCCTTACCCAAACCATCCCTAAATATCTAAAAATCTTTACTTCTTTCAATACTACACCCCCCCTACTCTAACCTCTAACCCCCCCCCTCCTCTCTTTCAATCCTCAACATAAACACTTTTACTCTTACCCTGATTTATTTTAAGCCCCTTTTGTCCACCCATTCTCTCAAACTCCCTCACCAAATACCGTCATCCCTTTCCGCGTTGCCTTTCGCGCCCACTAGGCAGTTCGGTCCGCAACCAGTAATCAGGTTCACTTCCCTCTAATCATCCCAATCATCAATTCCAGCCCCCTCCCCTCACCTCACCATTCCCCCTCAAACACTCTCATAAGACAATATGTGAAGAAATAGCCCACGGCGACATTACCACCCCACCTGCCTCAATCCTCTCACCACCCCCAAACATCTCACTCTCCCTCCATAACACTCCTCAACACACATTCACTATTCCTATAAAATGCCTAAATAGACCTTTTAACCCTAATTTAACCCCCCCACTTTTCATTTTCCTCCAACACCCCCACTATCATCACGCCTCTATTCACTTTCAATGCGTTCTCTATAATCACAAAAACAACACACCCATACACTTTCCCTTTCCTGCTCTATAGACTTTTCTCCAACAAGCCATCTTTAATGGTAAACCTTGAATTCCACTACAACTACTCTTCCCTCCTAAAGTCCTCCGTTGTTTCTCCCCCATTCTCCTCCCTCCGTTAAATCCTCTCACTCTCTCAATCAAAGTCTCCCATAGACTTCCTACCTACACTTAAAGACAAATATTAAAGTACCCCTAATAAATTCCCCACATTCCATCCGATTACCCTTTCCCCTTATATCATGGAACCCCCAAATCAACCATCCTCCCAATCCGTTGTACTCACCACTGTTCCTCCAACATATATGATAATAACCTATAATCAAGCCATCCTCCACCCCTATATCCTCCACTTTCTGCAACATTTCCATTCCACAGTGACACTTACCACAACCATCCAGGAACCTGCGGACTTTCCCCTTTTTTTCTCTTTTAACTTCAGAGGCCCTAATAATTTTCTCCATTTGTATTTCATCCTCCCCCTCCCTCCCCAAATCACTCCCCATCCTCACCTCTTGCAATATCTCCTCCCATCCCCCCTTCACTTCATTCATATAATTCCACTAAAATACTCCACCTCTCTCCTCACCCTAATACCTCTCCTCCTATCCAACTCCCCATCCCCTCCCTTAATCCTCTCCCACAACCCCTCCTTCTTCTTTTTTTATTTACTTCTTTCCGAACAGCTTGCTCCATTCAATTTTTCCGTCACTTACTTTCACGACCATTCATTCTTGCTCTTCTCTTCGCCCTCTCTACCGCCCTCTTTGCTGCCACTCTAGCCCTTCTATATTAACCTTACCTCTATAAAAACTCCAAGCTTTTTCCTCTCCCCTACTCCCCAACCATTTCACATAAGCCTCCCCATCATCCGTTTCCTTTTCAGCCAACATCTTCCACCTCCTCACTCCACCATTCACTCACTCCCTTCTTCCTGCATTGCCCCCCCCTTTTTCACTCCATATACTCTTCTATTGCCTCTTCCACATACCTGCCTCTTAAATCTCATCCACTCCCCTCCACCTCCCCAAATCCCGTCCCTCTCACGTCTCTCCACCTATCCTCCATGACCTCTCCTAACTCCCTCTTACAAACAACTGTCTCCTCCAATTTTTTCACTTTATCACTTCTACTTTCCTCTTTTTCTCCCATTTCCCACCTCCCCTCTCCTCTCCACCCTTAAGCCTAAGCAACCACCTAATAGTTGATCCGATATCTCCCCTCCCCGCCCCTCTAAATCAATTTACATCAGTAATGCTGGCTCTATCACTCCCATTTACACACACATAATCCAGTACTGCCCTCCCCCCCGTTATCTCACTCTTCCATGTATACCTATGAATTTTCACTTTTTTTTGAACCAAGTATTCCCTACTATCATTCTTCTTTCAACACACAACTCTTACAGACTTTCTCCATTAACATGTCCTTCCCAGCCTACCCCAAATGGTCCCTAATATTCTCCCACCCCCCCCTCCCACAACGCTGCATTTCAAATCCCTTCAAAAAGAACAAATTTATTCATTACCCCGAAACTTTCCAACACTTTCATTATCAATTCACTTCAGATTCAAATCTTCTCTCCCTCCTCCCTCTGCTCGCCTCTTCCAACACTGGTGCATACGCGCAATAAAAACCCATAAAAACCCCACCATTTCCGCACACCCGATTTTACTTTTACCCACAATTATCTCGAACTCACTGGCTGCAACAACGCTTACCTATCCCACTACCCCTTTCCCCTCATAACTATTCCCACCCCTTCCCTCCCTCACTTCTCTCGTTACACCCTGGATAGTCAATACCTGTAAATTTTCAAAGTCCATCTCCCTCTTTCCCTTTCAGCTTAGTTTCTGTACCTCCCCTAGCACATTGCCAATCCTTTGTCTTCAACATTACCCACTTTCCCTCCCTCTTTCAAACTCGTTTACCCCTCCACGTTCATACACCCATCACCCCTAATTACCCACCCTCTCTCCTCCCCATCTTTCCCTTCTCTATATATATATCTACTCACTCAGGCTGCACGCTTTGTGGGGACTCCCCACCCTAGGCGCTTCCCAACACCTAAGGCCACCACCGCCTCGCCCCCCCTCCAACCAATCTACTAACTACCCCCCATAATAACAACACAATAAAAAGGTTAAAATATAATAAAAGGTAAACGCTACACTCTATCAATTAATTTTTTCCCCACCCTCTCCTCCCCCTCCCTTCCCTTTTCTTTAAAATTTACACCCGTTAAAAAAAAAAAAACTTATTAATAAAATTATACCTTTAATTATTTACAATTCTTTAGTAATGATAGATTTCTTCTAAATGATACTTTACTGTATTCATATATTAAATATATATTTCCTCAATAAAAAACTCTTCAAGACAATGGGTTTCTTATCACAAGTTTTAGTAAAACGATAATGCTTAAAATCTATAAAAGTAAAATTAAATCAGATTTAAACATTAACAGAAATATTCCTTCTTAATACTAGACAATCTTAAACTTTATTACTTAAAAATATAATATCTGATATAAATATATATATAATATTATATATATCTATATAATATATATATCTCAGATTATATATATATATATAATAATATATATAAATATATATATTATATAATATGTTTATATATATATAGGGATAAAATATAATAATTAATTATAGATATATATATATAATATATATATATATATATATGATATATATATATAAAACTTTATATTCTTTAAAATTAATATAAGATATATATATATATATAATATATATATATAATTATATATATATATATATATATATATAATAATATTAATATAAATTATATATATATAATATAATATATATTATTAGTATATAATAATATATAATAATTATATTATAATATATATATAAATTATATAATATATATAAAATATAATATATATATATATATAATAATATATTAATTATATTATATAAATATATATATGATATATCAAATATATTAATATATATAATATATATATTAATATATGTATAATATATATAATATATATATATTATATATATATATATATATAATATATAATTATATATATATATAATAATATTTATCTATTTATATATTATATATAATAAGTATATATATTAAAAATTAATTTTTAATAATATATAATATATATAAATATATTATATACATAATATATATATATATAATAAATAAATAATGATATAATATATATATATATAATATTATAATATATATATGATATATATATATATATATAATAATAGATATATATAATTATATATATAATATATATATAATATACATATATATATATAATATATATATATATAATTAATATATAATTTATATTATATATTAATATATAATATATTATATATATTATATTATATATATATAATAGTATAGAATACAATATAGTTATATCATACATTATATAATATATATAATATATAAATATATATATAAATATAATATATATATATATAAATATTATTATATAATATTATAATATAAATATATATATATATATATATGATAATTAAATATATATAAAAATATATGATATATAATATATATATATTAAATATATAATAATATATATAATATATATTAATATATATAGATTAGATAGATTGATAGATAGATAGAAAGATAGATAATAGATAGATCGTTAGATAGATAGATCGATAGATAGATCGATAGATATTGTGGAATGCTGCCCCATTATATATATATATATTATAATATATATAATATTATATATATATAGATTTATATATATATATATATATATAATTATATATATATATTATAGATATAGGGTGAAAAAAAAAACTGGCCCCTGCCGCACTTTGTGACATTCTACTACAGATCAATCACTATCCCCTTTATTTTGCAGGGATGTCCTCGAAGGAACGCCTGTGAACACAACTAGAGCCCTTGCAAATGGATAGCTTGGCAAACATTACTATAACTACCAAGACGGCTCGGTTTAGGAAAGAACCCCCATTAGACTTTCATAAGCATCAGTCGGATAATGTGAGAAAGCCACCCTCCAAAAACATAATTAAGTAACTAGTGAGTGACTTTTAGAGAGAAGTGATGAGACCTGGAAACCTTCAGATGCAAACAAGTGAAACCGTTAAAGCCAACTCAGGATGGTCCTAGGAAGTAACATCCAAGAGCTGGTTGACCAAGTCGGAAAGAGAGAGAGTTCAGTCACGAGTCAGAACACTCTTCTAAATGCCCAGCGAAAGTGAGTCCCCTCGGTATAAGTCCCTTGAGAGCCTTTCAGAAGATGTAATCAGGCAAAATGATATAGAGGGCTAATCCATACAGAATACAACGCAAGCAGACCTTAGAGGAAAGGAAGGACTATAAACAGGTCAGTATAACTGGAAAGATCCAAGGGAGACCCCGATTCCTTAACTCCTGTTCTTTGATTTTCAGATGAACAACTAAGTCGCCACTGGAGGACCTCAAAAGAAAATAAAAACCAAATGAAGTAGCCACCAGCCCTACAAACTACCCAAGTGCACAGAAGGTGCTGCATTTCGACCAGAAGCGATCATCGGACATTTCTTAAAATTCGAGAAACTGCGCGACAGCGCAATACACCAAAATGATATTATAATATAATATATATATATTAGTATATAAATATAATAATATATATATATATATAATTATATATATATATATATATATAGTAAAATTCAACAATATGATATAATATAATATAAATTAAAAAATAGATATATGATTAATACATAATATATATATAATATATAAATATATAATAATATAATAGTATATAATATATATAATTATATATATATAATATATATTAAATATATATAAACTTTAAAACAATCACTTCACTCTTTTCAGGAGGCATACCAATGTGGCAAATTTTTATTATTAAAAATTTAAAAATTGTATTTGGCAACAAACATAAACCATCAGATAAAATAAGTTTCCCAGACTGTCGTTTAATTGCCACGGCTTTTTAATCGTAGAATACGTTTTATAGTTATATTTAAAAAAGCCTAACGTTTGAAAATAACTAAATTCTTTATTGGTAAAAAATTCTTGCAGTAATGATAATATATATAATTAAATAATTTATAATATATATATAATATATATATATATATAGTATATATATAATATAATATATATAATATATTATATTATTAATATTAATATTATATATATATATATAATATATATAACTATATATAACAATATAATATATTATAATATATTAAATATATATTATATACTGTATATATAATACTATATATAAATATATATATATAATATAATATATAAAATATTAGTATACATATATAGATATTATATGAAGATAGGAACATTGATTGGAAACACATTCTATGCCAAAGGTTCTCGACCCAATCCACATAGTCAGCAACTACCCTAACAAGATCACACTATATCTTCGTTTAAAATCCCCTCCCAATCCTCCGGCTGCCCTTGAATGCCGT
>JABUQX010058633.1:2500-7500 GCA_015478945.1 Trachelipus rathkii
AGAACATTAAAAACTAAAATGTGGAAATACTTTACTGAAAACAATACGAAAAAATGGATTGATATACTTCCATATTTAGTTAAAAATTATAATACAAGCTATCACAGAAGTATTAAAATGTCTCCAGAGCAAGGATCACTTTCAAAGAATAAAAAAATAGTGTATAAAAATTTATTTCCTAGTGCAAAGATTGACCTTAGAAAACCGAAATTTGGAATAGGAGACAGAGTTAGAATCAGTAAAAAGTATAAAGATTTTAGGAAAGGTTATCTTCCTAACTTTACCGAAGAAGTATTTATTATATCGAGAGTATTGAAAACAAATCCTATAACTTATAAAATTAAGGATATGAATAATGAAGAAATTATTGGTAGTTTTTATGAGCAAGAAATGACGAAATATGAAAGCGAATTATATGAAGTTGAAAAAATATTAAAGCGAAACAGAGGTAAAGTACTCGTTAAATGGAAAGGATATGATACAACATCATGGATAAATGAAAAAGACTTAACAGAAGTTTAGAACGTGAAACGGCTTTATGAAACAGATATCTTATGTAAAACGGAACGTGAAACGGTTTGATGTTTAATGTTTAGCTGTTTGATGTTTGATGTTTAGCTGTTTGATGTTTCTGTTTTTTTTCTCTATAATAAATGGCATATGTTAATATTAAAGAAAAATCTGATTTAACCGATTAAGATATAACTATGCATCAAAAAGAAATACTTCAAAGTCAATCAGTAATACCTGCTATAACTACGAGTAGAACCCCTTTAGCTATCGAAGATGTACCAGCATCACCTAGTACTCCTGGATATAATTTAGGAAAAATATCAGAAAAATATTTGAAAGGAATATTTTCTTATGGTAAATATGACAACGCATTCGGTATTAAAGCGATTGAAGGAAGTGTAGATTTTAAATTGGGTAATAAAATAGTTAAAATTATAAGAAAATAATGCTTCAAACTAAGGCGTTTTTAAAGGATGATGGAACTACTGTTAAAGCGAATAGGGGTAAAAAATATGATTTGTTTATTAAACCAATATATAATGAATATAAATTGTTTGATGAATTAAAATCAGGATTACGTCAGAAAGTAAGAACACCAAGAAGAAACAGTATTGGAGATACTCCTCGAAGAACTAGTGTAGGAGACGTACCTGATATTTCAGGTACGGGATTTAAATTTTTACCTTCAGATCCTAATGAGCTTGTTAATAAACATAGAATATTATTTTCAGAAACTAAATCGGGTAATACTAACATTTTTAATGAGTTACAAGCTATTAATGATGAATTGTTATACAATTCTATCTGTAGGTATATTTGAAAAAGCTTTAATAGAATCTTTGAATAACTCTTTTCTCTATAATAAATGAGCATTGTGTTATCTAGTAATACATCCGATTTCAAATATAATTTTTACCCTTCTTTAAAATTAAATAAGGATAAAACACATGAAATAGCGTTATTAAATATAGATATGTATCATTCAGTACCAAATATAGAAGAATCAAATAATAAATTCGTATATGAATATAATGGTAAAATATTTGAAATAATATTTCCAACAGGTGCTTATGAGATTCAAAAGATTAATGATTACATTCAAAAACAGCTTGATAAAAATAAGTATTCAGAAGCATTCAACATTAAAGCGAACAATATCACTATGAAATGTATTATTCATATTGAGAAGTCTAATCTTAAAATAAACTTTAATCATAATCAGTCATTGAATAAACTTTTAGGATTTAGATGGGGTATCATTGAAGGAATCGGTGAACATGAAGGTGAAAATATTGTTGATATTTTATCAGTAAGTTCTATTTTTGTTAATTGTGATATTATAGAAGGTTCATATCTCAATGGAGTGCAAGAACCAGTTTTGCAAAGTTTCTTTCCTGATGTTCCCCCTGGTTATAAAATGAATGAAAAACCTAATACAGTTGTATATCTGCCGGTTACAATTCCAACTATTAATTAAATTCATATTTGGTTTACTAATCAAAATCATAAACCATTGAATTTTCGAGGAGAAATAATAACTATTAATTGTATTTAAAATCAACATAAACTTTTTTCTCTATAATAAATAGATCATAATTTAAATTGGAAGGAATCTATAGAAACGGATGACTCTATTAAAAGATTTGAATATCGAGACTATGAACCTTATACAGGAACTAATTTAAATAAATCTGCTGATATAAGAATATCAGTTCAAAATCAAGATGAACTTTTACTACCTTCTAGAAGTTATATTTATATCGAAGGGTCTTTAAAAAAGGAAGACGGATCGATATTTGAGAAGGATCAGCCTGGAACTGGAACTGGAGCAGGAAAAGAATTATACATAAATTTAATTAATAACGGAATTATGTATTTATTTTCAAGAGTTGATTACCAACTTGGAAATGAAAATATTGAAGGATATTCAAGTCCTGGACAAGCATCAACTATGAAAGGACTCTTAACATATCCTATGAATTATTCAGAAGGCATGAATTTTATGTGGGCTCCTGATAAATGTGAAAAACTATGTCCAAAATTTAATAATCCTGTTTATATGGAGAGACACAATTACTTATTTAAAAACTCATCCGGAAATTTTAGCGTAGCTATTCCTTTAAACCATATATTCGGATTTTGTAAAAATTATGAAAAAGTAGTTTATGGAATAAAACATCAATTAACTCTAAGAATATGATAATGATGTTATATTAAAATCCTCAGATAAAAACGAAAATGGTGTTTATATAGTTCCAGATGGTAAAGTTATTTTATCGAAAATAGTTTGGAGATTTCCACATGTAACCCATAGAGATAAATATATGTTAAAATTAAGTAATGTTATTATGAACAAAATTGTTTTAAATGTTAGTTTCTTAAACAGACAGTGTGAAACAATTCAATTGGAGATTAAATGTTACAGCCGGATCAGAGAAACCGAGATTTATAATTTAAGCATTTCAAGAAAGCAAAGACGATAATCAAATTATGAATACAGCTATACTTGATCATTGTAGTATAACTAGCGCTTATGTTCAATTAAATAGTGAAGATATCCAGAAATGGATCTTCAGCTTGATTTTAATGAAAATTATTATACTACCGCTTATAAAATGTTATCAGATTATTTTAATTATGTACTTCATAAAGAAAATTGTTCTATTACTTTAACAGAATACCGGAACTTGTACCCACTGCTAGTATTTGGTGTAAGTAGACAATCTGAAAAATTAAAAAACTCAGTCACGGATATCAAAATACGAGCAACTTTTAAGAAAAATATATTAAAACCTACAATTGCTTATGCATTAGTATTATCAGATCGAATTTTGAAATTAGAATCTGATGGTAATAAAATGAATATCGTTTATTAGTTTTTTTTTTCTTAAATAAATGAGATATTATTGTGTTCGTTGTAGGAAAATAGCAAATACTGAACATGTTCAAAAGGTTATGACTTCTAAAAGTAGTATGATGCTTAGAGGTACATGCTTAGAATGTGGAAGAATAAAAACTCAATTTAATTCTAATAAAATATAAAAATTATAAAAAATATAAAATTTAAAAAATAATCATATAAAAATTATAAAAAATATAAAATTAAAAAAAAATTTATATATAAAACTTTTTAGAGCGGGTCCTTAAGGACCCGTGCAGAAAAAATTATAAATAAAAAAAAATAATTTATATATAAAATTTTATATATAATAACTTTTTTTCTTCTTAAATAAATGACGTACAACGATATGAAAGTATATCTTACACCGAATCAGTTAAAGAAGCTAAACAACGCAGTAAATAAAAAAATCTTCTATACTTTTTAGAATTAATCCAAAGGATAAATTAAATATATCTCTTCTCCTAATTCAAACTCAAAAAACTAAATTTAAAATTAAGCATATCACTAGTAACAGCCTTGGTAAAACACGGAGGATTTATAATAACACTTCCAATGTTATTAGGGGCTGCAAGTACAATCGGTTCTCTTGCTGGTGGAGCTAATGCTATAGCAAAGACTGTAAATGATACAAAAACAGCTCAAAAGCAATTAGAAGAAACTAAAAGGCATAACCTTCAAATGGAAAAAAAGAAAACAAATGGAAAAGGTCTTTTTTTTAAAACCATACCCTCGTCGAAAAACTGGCGAGGGTTTATTTTTCAAACCATACAAAAGTTGAATATTCCGATAAAAGCGTTGAGTCAATATAATCTTATGAAATACGTTAATGAGCTTAAAATTCCGAACTTTGAATTAATTTATATGAGAGATGCTCTTCCAAAAAAATCTAATAAAAAGGAATGTGGAATCTTAAATTTGGATTCAATTAAAGGTTCAGGAACTCATTGGACATGCTGGTTTAAGAATTGTAAATACTTATGCTATTATTTTGATTCATTCGGTGTTGAACTTTCGACTGAATTTGAAAATTATATTCAATGCGATATTGTCCATTCAACGTATCAAAAACAAAAATTGAATGAAGCTATTTGCGGTCTTTTGTGTTTATTCGTTCTTTTCGTAGTATCTGTATTGAAATTAAATTTTCACTCATTCTACAAGAATTTTTTCTCTATAATAAATGAGTGTTAACAACTTTGGTGAAGGACCTCCAACAAGAATTGGGCTACCAGGACCGCGAGGACCTCCAGGACCTCCAGGACCACCAGGATCATGTCAGGGTGGATTTAAATATTCAGATGGTAATTTTGATATTAGAAAATACAAAGGCTGGCAAATGCGGCTAATCCTCGAAAAGAAAACGATGTTCCTACAAATTTTTTTACAGATAATTTAGTAAAAGAAACAAGAAGTAAGGTTGATAAAATGTTAAAACAGATGGGAAATATGAATAAATCAATAACTGAATTACAATCTGAAGGTGATAATATTAATAAATTTGTTGAAGAAATAAAATCTCAGCTCTTTGATATGCATAATAACGTTCTGTTAAAAGATGGTTTTGAAAACGTTTTAAAAACGATTA
>JABUQX010058634.1:0-30618 GCA_015478945.1 Trachelipus rathkii
TGTAATGATAATGATTGAAAACTATCACAAGAAAAACGACTAGAAACAAATGATATCCTATCGGTTAGTGAAAGTAACAAAATGTTTTACCACGCCTTGAGAAAATTGCAAGAAAAATACTGGCTGTCCTCCAACTAGTTTCCAAGTGAGAAAGTATGTAACAATAGTTAATATTTGATGAAAAGAGAAACAGACTATCAGCAGAAATGGCAGAAATTTTCAGTACTAATTCAAAAAGTATATAATCCATTGTAAAATTCTTTCATTAAAGGCGGAGTTGGAAAGAGGTTGTGGGGTGCATTGATTTGTCCCGTCCCGCACCCTGTAACTACATATTATAATCTTCGACGAAAAATATTATAATATATATATAATATATTATATAAATATATAATATATATATAATAATATATATATATATATATATAATATAAATAATATATAATATATAATTATAATATATATATATATATATATATATATAATATTATAATATATATATAATATATATATAATATAATATATAATATATAAATATATATATATATATATATATATATAATATATATATATAATATATATAATATATATATATAAATATATTAAAACATCCGCACCCGCGGATGCGAAAAAATTGACATCTGCTGATATATAGATATATAATATATATATATATATATATATATATATATACTAATAATATATATATATAAAATCATATATATTATATAATATATATATAAATATATATATATTATAATAATATATATAGATATATATATATATTGTTGATCAACTTCTATAATGTGAATTTAAACTTAATCAGAAAAAGCGATACCAGGCTCTCCACATAAAATCTTTAATCAAAAAGTAACACAACGTTCGAAAACTAACTATTTCATCTTTAGTGAGAGAACTATAAATAGAAAAATCAAATTATAACTATTCAAAACAGTCTTAAAAATAATCTTAAAATTTACAAATTTGGACATATTTGAAACATTCAATAGAAAAACACGTACATTAGCAAAAAAAAAAAAGAAACTGGAAAAACTAAGACTTTTGCACTTTTGCTAACAAAATTTAGGAAAATGCTAAAAAGGCGTCATTATCCCAAACCACTCTCTTAAATGTTAATTTTTTTGATTTTTTAGAAAAAAAATTTTTGATTTTTTTGATTTTTTTAGGCACAAATTGCGTTTTTAATTATTTTTTTTATTTAAATTAATAATTAATTCTAATTATTACCTAATAAATAATAAGTTTAGTAAATATAATTATTATTTAGTTAAATTAAGTTATTTAAATTATATATATACTGTATATTGATTTAACTAGCCTAACAGAAATTCAATAGTTCCGAGTGCTCTAATTTTATTTATTTCTTTATTAAAATGGATTTGAAATTATATCGATTAATTTGCTTATTATATAAATGAAATATATTATCATTAATTAGTGATAATTAAGATTAATTAGTAATTTAAAAAAAAAGAGAATTTGCCTAAAATAATCCAAAAATCACGTTGTTTTTTTTTTAAATCACATAAAAAAATCAGTTGATTTAAATCATTTGAATTTTTTCGTGTCAACTCTGTCTTTCAGGTTAGCCAGAAAATGTTTTTTTTTCTTTGGAAGGAGCTGTGATGGTTAAAAGGTTTGAAGATCTTTGTGGGTGACACCACTGTCTTTCCCTTCAGAACAGGACCAGGATTTCAATTCAGGATGGCAAAATCTTTGGTGATTTTTTGATTTTTTAAAAAAATCAATCTTGATTGCAGATCCTTGAATGTTTGATTTTTGGATTCGTAACGTCACGGAATATAATTTGCAAGTTACAAATTATATATCGACGTTACGAATCTCAAAAAATAGAAAGAAATGAATTAAAATCAAAATACTTTAAAAAAAATCATTTTAGAAAAAATCAAAAAAATCACCAAAATTGCCATCCCTGATTCTGATAATGATAGCAATGAAGAAAATCTTCCACTAAAGAAGAAATAACCCTATAACATGGGAGAGTAGACAACAATAATACTACACTTCCTCATTACGATGTAAAGGAGACCTCGGTGTCCTCTGGTAGGCTAGCTTTTAAAACCTTTATGTTATGATATTATATATGCACAGACGCTACTAATTTCTCATATTTTTCAGACAGTTGCAGCCAGGGATGGCAATTTTGATGATTTTTTTGATTTTTTTAAAAAAAATCAGTTTGTGATTTTTTTGATTTTTGATAATTTGATTATTTGGATCGTAACGTCACGTGAAATATAATTTGCAAATACAAATTATATATCGCGTGACGTTACGAATCTGAAAAAATAGAAAAAAAATAAAAAAAATCAAAAAAATCACAAATTGATTTTTTTTTAAAAAATCAAAAAAATCACCAAAATTGCCATCCCTGGTTGCAGCACAATCTAATAATAAAGTCTAGGCAAGCGCAAAAAAAATTCCCCTTCCTTTTGTATTTATAACGTATTTAGAGGAAATATTCACTTAGACGACATCAGCCGATTTCATGAAACTGTATATGTAATTTAAATATCCGTACAAAAATATAACTAAAAAAAAAAACTTTTAAAAAATGAGCCTGAAAATATTGTTAAAGTCTCCAAAATTTCATATCGATTCGAAGCCTATTACCGTTAGAGTTTTTTTTTATATATATACATGTATTGAAGCTATATTTTATTGATTTACAAACTTACGAACCCGAGGTACGGCGGAAACATTAAGACATTAAAGAAATAAGACAGTAAGAAGCCACATGGGCCTGGCGAGACTACCAGTCAACCACTAACCAAACATGCTCATGCAAATCACAAAGCACCCTAGGGTTTGTCAAATTACTGTAACTAAAAATCCACCAATTTGGCTTAGTCAAAAATAATGATATATATATATATAATAATATAAATAAACAAAACATATATACAATATATATATATATATATATATATATATATATAATATATATATTATATAATATATATATATATTATTATATATATAATATATATATAATATAAATATATATGATATATATAATATAATATATATATATATAATATACTATTATATATATATATAATATATATATATATATATATATAACTATATATATATAATAATATATATATATATATATATATATATATAATATATATATATATATTATAATATATATATAATATTATTATATATATATATAATACATATATATATATATACCCAAACCATCCACATCATTAACCTTAATAAACTACTGTAACTAAAAACAGCCAATTTTGCTTCGTAAATATATGATATGATACCCAACCCATCCATATAGCCTACCTATCCAACCCTTTCTTAAATGTTGCAAATCGAGCTCACACCAACAAACCTCCTTGGCAGACCATCCAAAATTAAACAAGCCCTATACTGAGCATCTTCTTATAATCAACGATGGCTGCTTCTTCTAATTTTCTTATTTATGCCCTGGTCACCTGTCATGCTCTACTATGAAAAAATTTATTGGTCTCTTATTTATCAATAGATGTTAAATATTTTGTAGACTTGAACATTCCCTCCTGAAAATCGCCTTTCTACAGAAACATTCCTAACTCTTCAGCCTCTCTCATAGCTCTTACCCTCAACCCCAAATCAACCTTGTTGCCCTACGTTGCACTCGCTCTAGCATTTCTAAGTCTTTCTTTAAATAAGGGCCCAAACTTGTCACAATAACTCTATTACGACTAACATAGTCTATTATACAGTTACTTGATTACTGCCTTGCTCTGTAAAAACAACATGCGATTATTATGCCCAGCATCTTATTTAGCTTTATTCCTTCTCCCAAACACTGATTCTACTTTCAAATTACTGCTTATAATTCACACCTAAATCTTTTCTTGGTCCACCAACTCAAAGCCAATCCCCATTTATATCGTAGTTAAAATTTTATTTGATAACCTAGATGAAGAACCTACACTTCTTATATTAAATTCATTTGCCACTATCTGCCCACCCAAGAAAGTTTATCAAGATCATTTTGAATCTTTATGACATCCTTCACTATTCCTACTGAGGTGGCCTTTGATATCATCTGCAAACTAGAAAACCTTACATTTAAGTCCCTGTCTAAATCATTTATATATAAATGAGAACAATAGTGGCCCAGCAGCTGAACCCTGTGGGACACCGCTCTTCACTATTTTCCATGATGAATTATTGCCAGTTAGTTGTACACACTGTTTTCTATTTCGCAAACCACTTCTTAATCCAACCAGTTCATCATCCTTATGTGGGAACCTTATCAAAGGCTTGCAAAATCCAAATATACAATATCAACTGATCTCCTCGTCAATGCAGTCAGTAATGTATCCATAAATTCTAAAAAGGTTTGTCTGAACATGACCTACCTTTCTTGATCGTAAGTAAGTTATACCAATACTTTTTATTTGAATTTATTTCTCTATATGACCTTTCATTAACTTTTCCAGAACCTTTACAACCAGAGATGTTAAGCTAACTGGCCTTTTATTTCCCAAATCTTCCTTACTACTTTTTTTAAAATAGGCACAACATATGCTGTTTCCAGTCATCTGGTACCTCACCAAATGTTATAGATCGCTTAAAAATCAAATACAGTGCCATAATTAAACAAAATTTCGTGTGCCATGCAATCATTTCCTACGAAAAATATATAAATAAACAGGTACTTTTATATAATACCGATCTCCATAGAACATAAAATGTCTGAAATTAATTGCAATGAAGAAAAAACGTAGTAGTTGAGTAACCTTGAAAATTGTATGAAGTTCCGAATTTCATATTCAATAATGGTTTTCTCATAAGCTAATAAATTGATAATTTTAGAAGCCATCCATGATAAAACTTAACAAGAAATTGAAGTAGTTTCATCAATTTCCTTATGTTACATGAAGACAATATAAACTAATTGAAATTTTACATCTTCAGAAACAGGTTTTGGAGCAGCCACTTTTAGACAAATTCCTCGGGTAAAATGTTTTTCAGATTTTAACTCAAAATTATTGCCTTTAATTGTTGTGAGGTGCACAACATACGTCAGAAATAGAATGGTATTAGAACATGACGTAAATCGAAAGTAAAGCTCTCCCCGCCCTTACCATCCCCTTAAAATAGAGCTTGTCGCAGTCATAATAAAATCCACTTTTAGGCTTCACAAAACCGTGACGGACCCTCGCTGTTTTATCTCGTCAATGTAGGATTCATTACTTGAACCAGGCCTACAAGCATGCTCTCTCACAAAAACCCGCCATTCACTCCTATTATGCGCCTTCTTCTCACCTCTGCAAAACTCTTATTTCTTTCCTTCAGACATTCCTTTAATGACTCAATCCACTTTTTATTCGGTCTAACATCCCACTCACCACTATACATCCTCTTAACCAACCGACTATCATCCATCCTTTCCATATGACCAAACCGTTTTAATACACCTTCGTTTCTCCTCACCACATAACTCCCTAACACGTTCGTTCTTCATTTTATTAATTCTTCTCGCACTTAACACACCCATAAGATTGTCCACCTGAACAGATTGTACCTAAAATCTATACCTATTATTCCACACCATAGTTCACTACTATACATTATCACTGGTAACAACACTCCCTCGTGCAAAATCCTAGCGCATTCAATACTTAGTTCCTTTTGTATCCACCAAGAATTTAATTACACCAGCTACCTTCCTACCATTCACAACTTTCCTACTACACTCCGAAACATCCCTTCCCTTTTCATCTAACATGTAGCCTAAATAATTAAACTCGAGATACTTGTTACAATTGTTTCCCATCCAACACGATTTCACATCGCGGACTCTTCTCACTAGCATCACCTTACTCTTTTGTCCTAAATCATGTAGGGCAAAACGCTACCCTCAACCTTAGCAATAGGAGGGCCAGCCAAAGATTCTGGCCTCGATCAAAATAACATCTTGAATGTTCCACCTTCATAAATTCCGAACATGACACGTCACTTAAATCCACAAGATATCATCAAATATTAGAATATGGTTCTACCATCCAACACATCCAAAAACTTTCAAAATTACTAGCTCAAATGCCATTTTCTCAGTACATCCCTTGAGAAAAAAATGGCACCATTTAATTAAAGCAATATTCAAAATAAAGACCAACGTGACACAGAGAACTGAAGGAACTGAACCTCCACTTCCAATCCACCTGTTTCAGCTCCTTTGCCGCCTCGATCTCCCGACATCATACCATCACAATACACTTGTATCAAACTCCTTGGTTAGTCCATAATATATTTATGTTAAGAGAAACTTGTCCAGATAATTATCGGACACCCATTACATGGAAAAATTATGCCATACATATTAAAATAGCAGAATAAACTAAAAAATAAAAATAACCCTCAATAAAAAGAAAGATTAAAAGAAAAATCAGAGTTTAAAAAATTTAAAATTTTTATGTATTTACAAATAATTTATTATTATAAAACAAAATTTAATATCTTAACAAAATTTGAATTAAATATATGTGAAAACATTTTTTCTTAAAATTAAAAAAAATTAAATTAATAAAATTTTTTGAAATTTCCTCTGAAGGCAAATATTCACAAATGATCTATCTTGAGTGTCTTGTATTTCCTATAATAACAAAAAAAGATGCGGTGATAAATATTATATATATATATATATATATATATATAATATATATATAATATATAATAATATATAATATATATATATATATAATATATTAATTATATATAATTAATATATATATATATATAAGTATATATACTATATTATATATAAAACTGCCACTTTAATACGTAGATTATTTAAACTAAATAAAGAGTGCTATATGTAACACAAAGGGTAGCTAACTCACTATAGAAAAAATCATTTCTTTTTTACATGACGTACTTTTTCTAAAACCTACTCATTCCGATCTTCAACAAAATAGCAGTTTTTACCATATTGCTTTTATATAATAAGTAATATATTATTATATATAAGTAAATATATATATATATATATATATAAATAATATATATAATATATATATATATTATATATATATATATATATGGGAAATAATTGCCAACATTGAGGCTTTCGATCATAAAATGGGCCTTATTCTAGTATTGTTGCCTAACACTACCACTTATCTCGCTAGAATGCGTGCAGCTCTCGATATGAGTCGTGATCGCCCCGTAAAACGCCTTCTAATTTCGGCTAAATGTATGAATCGTATGGGTAAACGAATGTCAGAGGAATAAAGTGAGGGAAGAGAGAGAGGATGGATGTATTTTGGAAAGTTCAAATTTGATTTGCTCGCAATGACAAACAAAGATGAAAGAAAACGGTGAAAATGAGTGGTGGGTGTGAAATGGTGTGTGCTCGTGTGAAGAATGAGAGGGGAAGAGGAAGGAGTTGCAATTTTAGATGACTTGTGAGTACAAAGCTATGGTAGACTTTGGGTGTGTGAGTACTAGAATTCTATATGTAAATTTCAGTGTGAAAAGGTCAATTGGTGGTAACTAATTGCAAAAGTGGAAATGAAATTTCTGAGATAAATCTGAATGATGTTTGGATGGTGAGCAGGAGTTTCAGATTGATCGTTTTGGGAAAAATGTTGGATAGGAATCAGAAAAGACGATGGATATAACAGTGGTTTGGGATGTCGGGAGAAAATGAGAATGGTAGGAAGGGATTGATTATTAAGAGAGAGAAGTATGTGTGTATGTAATACTTTCTATAAACACAAGATTAACCATAAGTTAAGAGATTGTGTAGGTAGAGATGGTTCGAAGTAAAAGTATGATTATTTTGTGTTGTGAAGAAGGAAATGTTGAAGTTGAGTGGAGTTAAATCAGTGAGGGATATAATGGATTAATCGAACATTATGTTGTCCATGTAAAACTAAAATTAATGGGGGCGGATGAGAGAAGGCTCATAAGGAAGAAGTGTTAGAAATTAATTGTTGAAAAGCTAATGTGAACAAGGTAATAAGATAAGTATCTACGAGCACTCGCAAGTAAATGTGAAATGTGTCCAAGTTGCAGCTGAACAAATAGTCAGCAAATGAAGAAAACAATTCTTAGCACTGGAACGGAAGTATGTGGGTGCTAAATTAGAAGTAAGAATGTCAACAGAGTAGTGGAATAAAGATATGCAAGCGGCTTAAAGGTAAAAAAGAAAGCGTGGTTGAATACTAAAAACCAATGATGAAGTTTAAAAGAAAAGATGTTTGGAATTATATAAGGAGGAAAAAAGAAACACTAAAAGTGCTACTAGGAGAAAAAGAAAGTAAATGAACAAGTTTTAAGGAGAGAATGGGGACTTAGAGGAATAGAAGCTTTCTGGAGAAAAAAGCGCAAAAGAGTTAAAAAGAGAATAAGGAACCGCTGTAGAAAAATGCAATAGGGAAATGGTGCTTTTATAACTGATGAAATATGTGAGGAGTATGAAAAACATTTCAGAGAAGAATCTGTATATATTAAACAGTAATAAGAGGTGATAGTGAATGTGTGTGGTTAATGTTGCATAGAAGAAATATTTGGGGATGAGTCATAGCAGGATGGTGAATGGCTATAGTGAGAAAAGTTAAGAATTGGTAAATCTGCAGGTATAGATGAAGATTACTGGTAAATGACAAAAAGACTAGATGTGATTGATGATTTGGAAGTTGTTGTAATAAAGCGTTTATTAGGTATATCCGAGGATTGGATAGCATAATAGTACCCTTAAAATAAGGTAAGGAAAAGGACTGATTTAATATAAGAATTAGTTCTATTGAGTGTAGAAGATATATGCTGGTGTTCTAGTCGAAAAGTGCGTCGAGTGATCTGAAGACTACTGGTGAAGAAACAAGGTCGCTTAGATTTAGAGATGTGTGGATCAAATTTTACATTGAAACAATGATTGAGAAAATTAGAGAAGAGGAACACTTGCCTTCAGAAGGGATTTCAAATAGGTCGAGTTTTGGGGTTTTCCAGCATTCTCTATGCAGTGTGATATGTGGTGTCTTCTGCAGAATTCCGAATGGAATCAAAAGTATGGATGACGTATGAAGCGTGGTAAGAAAAAATGTGTCAAATGAATGTTTAATATAATAGCGAAGTAAGCAGGAGTTATGTCCCCTTGGTTTTTTAGCTTTGGATATGGATTGCATAAGAAAGTCCTCGAGATGGAGGAGGGAAATGGTGTTAAGAAGATGAAGAATGAGCCCCCTACCCATATATGCGATGATTTGGTTTTGGTGGTGAATCTGAAAGAGATTGAGAGATTGTTAGAGAGATTTGGCAGGGTGGTAAAAGGAGGGGTTTGAAAGTAAACGTAGATAAGGAATAAGGTTATGGTGAGTGAGGACAGTCCTTGGTGTGAAGCTATGTTAATTTTGAGCAGCTGGAACAAGGTCTGAGTTTAAATATAGGATATATGGTTGATGAAAAAGGAACGGATGATGTTGAGTATAGTTAGATAGTTGTAATGCGGAAGGTGGTGTGCAATTAAACCTGTTGAATGTAAAGACTAAGTCTAAAGTGCGCTAGGCTTACATGAGCTATTTGTTACCTTGTAATGTTGTAGTAGACTTATTCTGAATAGATAGTATAGATCTAAAGTCAATGTTTTCAGATGGATAACTATAGGGCTGTTAGTGTGAAAAGAATGATAAATGGAATGAACGTATTAAGAGTTATGTGCGTGAAGAAAGGGTAAATGAGAAATTAAATGAAATACGTAGATGTTGTCATGTTGAAAGACTGAATACAGTCGTTGGTTTAGCGGATGATAGGGTGAGGCATCGGAGATCGACTGCTGGAGACCGAAGAAAAAATTGGATGAGTCAGTAAAGGAAAATGGCTGAAGGAGAGAAATGTAAGTTGGCATAGGCGAGAAAAAGGTGCATAGTAGGAGTGAATGAAGGGTTTTGTGAGGGTATGTTGGCATAGCTGACCAGATGAACCCCACATGATGAATGCCATATTGAAGTCTCGGTCGAGTCCGTAGAAGCTTCTTGGGTTATTTTCTGTCTGTGACAATTCTCACTAAAAGTATAAAGGGGCGTAAGGCTGTCTTTCTTTTGACTGCTCATATTCTCTACATCTTTTCTGTTTCTGCGTAACACACCTACCCCCAGTCTTGGAGAATGAGATGAGGAGGAGGAGGAGATTATATACATAGAATAATTATATATATAATATGTTAAATATATTTCTAATATACGAGATAGACATATAGATATATATCTATAAAGTATACTAAAATAAAATATTATAAATATATATATATATAATGTTCGTGTGTTTGTATAGTGTTTTGAAATCTGATCCTCTTCGACGTAGTGAATGGATGGACTAACTTAGAACTTAATGCCATTTTCAAGGCTGCGTTGATTGTCCTCCATTATTAAAATGATGAAGATAGTTTAAGCGCTAAAGTTTTGATTGTATATATGTGAATGAAGATAGTCAAATGCATGTTAAGTGTGGGATCAAATGTATATTCTCCTTTATGCATGTTAAAATTAGGAATGTTTTTTATAGTGATTCTATGAGTTTGCGTTTGGTGGGGTCGAGTACCTGTAGGATGGGGCGCATATCATTGATGTTGATGTTATGATTGAGATTGGATCTTATGTGTTAAGAGCGAGTTGAGAGTCAATAAAAAGATTCATGTTTATAGTTGAAAATCTTCTTTAATCATTTGTCGAGTAATGTGAGGTGCATTTGACAGCATGGGATTTTGTTTATGCATTGTGAATTTATTTTTGTATATGCAGTGTGTTGCAAAGATCTTTTAGAGACGAGTTTAGAGCAGCTAGTCTAACTTTTGAGGAAAGTTTTAAGGATTATGATTGGTTAAGAAGGCGTAATCTAAATAGTGAGAGAGGTGTATTGTCTCGGTTGTAGGGTTTAGAATTTATTTTTGCTTTTTAAGGATCTTTGATTGTAGTAGATAAGAGAGTTCTTGAAGTATTGCAAAAATTATGGATTCAATTTTGTAGAAGAAGAAGGAACAGATGGGGTAAACTCTTAAGAAAGAGCGGCAAGAACACCAGATTTAATGTGTTATGTATGTGCGGATACCAATGTATGTAAGAAGGGTTAAAAGTAGGTTCAAGTAAATCATGATTTATTTATAAAAAAAATCAAGTAAAAAAATCAGTTGATTTTTTTAAATTATTTCTTTCTTTTAATGTCAGTTAGGTGATTTTTTGATTTTTTTTAGAAAAAAAATCAATTTTATTTTTTGATATGATGAATTTTTTTTTTGCTTTTTTAATTTTTTTGATTTTTTCAGATTCGTGACGTCACCCAAATACAATATATATATAATAATATATTTTATTATAATATAAATAATATAATAATATATATATATATATATATAATATACTATATATATATATATAATATATATATATAATATATAATATATATAAATTAAATTATATATATATATAAATATATATATTATATATTATATAAATATATATATTATAATATAATATAATATTATAATAATATATATATAATATTATATATAATAATAAATATATATATATAATATAATATAATATATATTATATATAATAATATAGTAATATATATTATAGTATATATATATATATAAATAATATATATATATATAAAAGAGAGTAAGAGACGCAGAATCTAATCTAGAGTGTCCCATTTCAACCATAAAAATTAAGAATAAAAGAATAATTATAATATTAATTAAATGTAATAAAATATATAATTATAATTAAGAAAGCCCATGGCCTACCTAAACTGTCCCAGTCATCCAACAATAATAATAATTAAGAATAAATAATAAAAAGCCTCATGCCCCTCTCTTAATTTTAACACCATTAAATTAATTAAATTAAGAATATAAATTAAAAGACTTGGGCCTATCTAGACGTCCCAGTCAACCCATAATAATAATTAAATTAAGAATAACAATAAGAAGCCGCATGAACCCTCTAAATTGCCCAGTTAACCATATATATAAGACAATACTTAAGAAACCGCTGGTCCTATTTAGACTGTCCAGTAAACCAATAAAAATTAATAATTAAAAACCGCATTGCACTCTAGAATGTCCCAGTCAACCCATAAATTAAAATAATAAATAAGAATAATACTTAAGAAGACGTTTGGGCCTATATAGACTGTCCCAGTCAACAATAATAATTAATAAATTAAAAATAAAATAAGAAGCCGCTATACCCTCTAGAATGCCCAAGTCAACTCATAATAAATAAGAAAATAATTAAAAAGGCCGCATGGTCTTTTTAGACTGTCCCAGTCAAATAATAAAATAATAATAAGAAGCCGCATTGGCCCCTCTTTAAGAATGTCCCAGTCAACCATATAAAATAATAAATAAATAATACTTAAGAAGCAGCATGGCCCATCTAGACTGTCCCAATCAACCAATAATAATTAATAATTAAAAAATTAATTAATTAAGAACCGATTGGCCCCTCTAGAATTCCCAGTCAACTCAAAATAAATAAGAATAATACTTAAGAGGCCGCTTGGTCTTTTAGACTTTCCCATTCAACCAAATAAAAATAATAATTGAAAGCTTACAGTGCTCTCTAGAATGGCCCAGTCAACCCATAAAAATTTAAATTAATGAATTATTATTATAATAATTTAATTTAATTATTGAATAGTATTATAAATAAGAAGCCACATGGCCTACCTAGACTGCCCCAGTCAACCAAACAAAATTAATAAATAATAACAATCAATTTCAGAAGCCGCATGGCCTATCTAGAACTGTCCCAGTCAACCCAAAAATAAATAATTAAGAATAAAATCTTAATTATGAATTATTAGGGTTGACTGACAGCTAGATTAGGCCATGCTGCTTCTGAATTATTATCTATTTAATTAATTATTATGGATTGACTGGAACACTCTAGAGGGATCAATACTATATTTTAATATTTATTCTTAAATATTAATATTGTTGTACTGGACCGTCAAATGGAATTCTTGCTTTTAATTAAAAAAAAACTATTCATTAATTACATTAAATATTAAAGATTATTCTTAATTCTTAATTTTATGGGTTCATCGGACATTCTAGAGGGGCCAATTCGGCTTCTCAATTATTAATTTATTATTGTACTGGGACAGTCTAAAAAGGACCATGCGGCTTCTTAATATATTCTATTTATAATGAGTTGACTGGACATTCTAGAGTGATCCATGTGGTGAATTGATATTTTAATATTAATAATGGTGACTGACAGCTAGATAGTCCCTTGTAGTCATCAGTATTATTTCCTTATATTATTACCATTATGGGTTGACTGGACATTCCAGATGGGACAAATCAGCTTCCTTAATATTATTCTGAATAATAAATAAGAAGCTGCATTACCTCCAGAATGTCCCTGTCAACCCATAATAAATAAGAATAAGCAAGAAGCCGTATGGTCTTTTTAAGACTGGCCCAGTCAACCAATAACAAATAATAATTAATAAAAAATTGGCCCCTCTAGAATGCCCAGTCAACCCATAATAAATAAATAAATAAGAATAATACTTCAAAAGCCGCATGGGCCTATCTTAGACTGTCCCACATCAAACCAATAATAATATATATGATTAAATAATAATAATAAGAAATTAATAATTAAGGTAAACCGCATTACGCCTCTTATAAGTGTCCCGTCAACTCATAATTAAATAAGAATCAACTCCACTTAAGATAACCCGAGTTCCTTCTTACATACAATCTATATATATATCACTAGGAGATTAAAAGCCCCGGCGGTATTAAAGGCCGTGCGTAGATGTCTATATATATGCCAATATTATATATATGTACTATTAAGAATAAACTTTAAGAGCCGCGGCCTATCTAGACTGTCCCCAGCCAACACTATGAATAATTAATGGCAAGTAGTGTATAGATAGAGATGGAGAAGAGAGTATGCACACTACTACGCAAAATCTCCAGAGAGTGTCATAACATGAGAGAGAGAGGAGAGTATCCACTCAGCTATGCTGCACGGCTTCCATCTAATCACCACACACACACATAGAGAACATATATCACGAGAGTAGTCGAGATTGCAGTTAGCCTGCTAGAATGTCCCAGTTCAATCCCATAATCATAAATAATAAATAAGAATAAATTTAAAGAAGCCGCGTGGGCCTATCTAGACAACTTCACCCCTATTCTTATCCCAAAGTCAGAAAAAACCTCCTCGTTGCTTTACGTAACGCCCTCTTCAGCATATCTGTCTTTTTTAATAGGGTATGCTAAATTGACAGACAATATATACGCAAAAAACTGTACCTTACTATAATCATTATTATACGACTAATAATCAATAACTAATATATATAATTTAGTCTGTCATATCTTAGTGGATAATATTAATTTCAATATAACCCAGGCAGATTACTGTGAGTCCAAAATCTATACATAATTTAGTAATAAATAACTAAATTAAATAACTGCTAACACATAAAGTAAGGGACAACTAACGGGTATATTGTGACATAAATGCTCAAATAGTTTGTTTATGGAAAATTTTTTGTATAATAAAAGTATTATAGTTTTAAAAAAACTTGCTATATTAAAAGATGATATGTAGTGAATTAATAGTATAATAATTGTGAATCATATAGAGTGGAAATGTCACTGTATATAAAAAGATTACAAAAAAATAAATATATATATGTTATAGAGAAGAAAAAAATAAATATATAAATAATCTAAATAAAGTCTCAAAAAATTCAATTAAAAGCAATAAAATAAGCAGGATAGTAAATTTAGTAATATAAAAAGCAAGGAAAAATAATGCTCAAGTGATGAGATGTCATTTGATTAGGGTGTCGTCCACTCCGGGTAAATATATGGCCTAAAAAAACGAAACTGTATAGATAGAGTATATCCTGAAGATATATAGATATGGTGTGCACAAAAGATAATCGAGTGTAGAGAGTTAAGTAACCAGGGAAAGATCTACATATATATAAAGTATAGTAATATATTATATTAATATAGATATATTATATATATTATAATAGATGTAAATAGAAGATATAAATAAATAAATGATGATAATATAGAATATGAATTATTTATTAATAGATATGCAATAGATATAGTATAATGAATATAGAATTTTATAGTAAATAGCAATCAGCTAAATTTTGATATATATACAGTTATAATTAATTAAGTAATATAAAAAAATAGAATAATAAATTTAATATAATAATAAAACAGATAATAAATAGTTAAGAGTTATATATTATATTATTTTTAATAATCGAGTATAAGATGAGATAAGTACGTGAATTATATTTATTAAGTACGCTACAAAATAGGCTCCTTTACCAACTTACTAGTGATTTATGAGAGTATTATATTGGAGTTACAATTTTATAGTATATCTATATTATTTATTTTATTACATTTATACATAGTAAGTTTATGTCTTTACGTCTTTCGAACACGATCTCGACAGCAGATGGGAATATTCTTCCATAATGGCTAAAATCTTAAACTATTCATATTTGATGTACTGTTAAAATATCGGTATGGGTTTTCTGATCTGCATTTGTTTATTTTTGTATTTATTTATTTTTCTTGTACTATTTGCCTTTTAATGAATTACCTATGTTAATTATTTATATTTATGTTTTAGGCACTTTACCTTGAAGTATATTTTCCATGAATAGATATCATCTGTTCGAATAAAAACATACAAGGCATCAATGTTGTATTACTCAATCTCACACAGAGAAGGAAGAGTTTTTTGTAAATATATTGGAGATCATCATCCCTAGTTTTTGGATGGCTCCATTAGTTTTTTTTTTTAGGTTTAATAAAGTATCCTCTGTTATCCATCCCGATTAAATGGATACTCATATAAATATGCATTTCATTATATCGTGTATTATTGTGTATATATATTTAGTGGATTGGTTATTATTAATGATGTGTTTAATAATAGTTGAGGTTATGATGAAGTTTGGTTTTAAGTTTATTGGACATCAAGTATGGAAGTATCCTACCTGTGAGTAAACTGTAAAACATAAGAATTGCTTCATAGACGCTAATCTGATTATTCGTCATTAGTGTTAATATTATATATAATTTAGTATGTAAATATATAAATTATTTATTTATTGTATATTAATATATAATATATTATATTATTATTATTTTTATGAGTTCATGATTATAGTTTATATATATAGGTATATATATGGGTATGTTATAGGTTATTATATAGTTAGTTAGTATATATAGTTAGTATATATATGTATTAATTATATTATATATAATATTGAAGTAGTTTAATATCATATATTTTAAATTGAAAGATTCACTCACTTACCTACTATGGAGGCAATGCCGTCTATTACAGATAGGAGGGGAGCTTCTAGGTATTTACTACTAGGATGCCGAACTATAGGATTTCGAACACCGCTGCACCGTTATAGGCCTGGAGATGCGGAGCTCCGTGCCGCTGCTACGTTTTGTCCAGGCGGTAGCAACATATAATATATATTAATATATATGTATAATATAGTTAATATATTAATATATAATATATATATATAATATATATATATATATATATATATAATTATTAATATTATAATATATATATATATATTATATATATTAATATATATATATTAATTAATATAATTAATATATATATTTATATATATATATATATTATAGCAATAATTATATTATTATATATATATAGTATAGTATATATTAATATTATATATATATATATATTAATAAATTATATATCATATAATATATATATAAATATATATATATATAGTAATATATATATTAATATATATATATATATTAAATATTAATTATATTATATTAATAATATATTAATATTATAACTATATATAATATAATATATTAATATATATATATATAGTATATATACTTATATTATATTAATATGAAATAATATATATATATTTAATATTATATATATATATAATATATATATTAATAATATATAATAAATATATAATATAGGAATGTATAGTTACTTTTGATCTACTCTTTATGTGTTATTTTGGTATTTATTGAGCTTTCATTTGAGTTGTAATAGTCATATATTGACATATAAACTCTATTATAATAAATTGAGTTAGGATGGAGATATAAATCTTATAGTAATAATTATCTAAATTATTTTAGTAAATGATATGTAATTTATTTTATTTAATAAACTAATAAAGTTATAATAATATTATTATTATTATTTATATTAAGATGCTTATTAATATGATTTATTACTTATTTTATTTAAATTTTAAACTCTTTATGTCTGTTAGAGATACTAACTCTCTTTTGTTTTATTGTGCGTCGAATATACTTTGCGAGGAGTCATCGACAGGTCGCCCGTCTCTCTCTATAGTTGAGCGTATTTTTCACGAACTTTATGCCTCTGAACCTTCACTTTACGTTATAGGCAGGTCACTAGTAAAAGTGGAATGTACTGTATAATTTATCACGTAAGTCTGCTAAGCCTTTTCCTTGAAATTATATATACGGTATCTCATTGCAGGTAGGATTTACCTGGAGAGAGTATCTTGAAGTGATGAATTTATTCATTCTGAGAGTCTTTTTATAATACTGTGAAATGTTTCATCGCTTTAATCTGACTCAATATTCTGACTCAAAAGTAGGCGATTATTTTCGGTGTTTCTAAAATTTTGGATTATTTTCAAAATTATTCGATATTAAATTTTTGGTACGCTTATTATATTAGGGAACGTGTAAAAATATCTTTTTGAGACACATCACTCGCCAAACTGAGGAGCGAAAATAGCTGTAAATGCAAAAATAACTTTTGTGGAGCATCTTAAAATGTAATAATTTGTACTCGTTAACACTAATAATTGAAATATTTTATTTTTAACATAATATAGAGTTATTATAAATGGATGTGCAATCCAATTACTTATAACTATGTAATTCAAATACATAGTTTTAATAGTATATAGTTATATATGATATATAATATATATGGTAATAATTATATAATATACACAATAATAATAAACTTAATAATAAATAATCAAATTAGACAATTATATAAATACTCTGCAAACATATTTAATAATTATGTCCGAAAGATCAATATAGAGTTGACATATAAAGCATTTGAAGGCATATAAATAGATTAATACATGAAATTTATGTAGAAGAATAATTCAAATAAGCGTATATAGGTGAGCATAAACTGTTATATACAAATAATATTCATCAGATAAGATCTAAAACATATATATCCAGTATTTGATTCACATATATAATACATATTAGTTTATAATATATATAAATAGAAAATAAAAGTTGACATTATAAACACAAGCATATTGAGTTTATATTCCGTTAGATATATAACATAATACAATACAAACTATTATAAATGCATAGAAAGTACAATAAAATGTTAATTGATTGTCATTTATTTAAAGTGATATGAAGCAATTGAATTTATTTACAGCATAAGTTAATAGAGCCACATTGAATCAAACGGCATTAAATTATCCAAGGAATAGAGTCCAGTATATAGACGTTTACTTAAACGTATCCATGATTGAACCCAATGGCGTCACGATAGTTTTTCAAATGTTGTAGTTACGAGAGATAAACAGTTTGAGTCTATGACATATGTATAAGAGACGAATAGTTGCTTGAAGTTTAGTAGTTTCTTTATATGAAAAAAATTCACTATTCATTAACATAAAAGGGATGAGTGATCACAGTAACACTTTTTAAGTGTTATATTTGTGGGAAATATTATCTCAAGTGGATATATCATAATATTGAGTTTTTGAGGTATTAATCCTAAAACTTAAAATGAAATGAAGTATTCACCTTTCTAAGCATGAATTTACACTTCACTTCTTGTTTTTATGGGTAAGATTAGCTTAGAAATTTAACTCCATAAGTAAATATTTATAAGAATAGATTATCATGACTATATATATAGTGAGTAACGTGGTTCATATTCTTTATGAATATCAGGTGTTGGGAAGTCTCCGATACAGACGGACCTCATTCTCAATATATTCGATTAGTGGATTATCGCAAAAATGAATTTACATCGCCCATAAATCCAAACTAAAATGATGAAAGAAAATCCATACCGTAAAAGGAAGTTACATATGTCTGACGATGAATCCTCGAACTGTGGTAGTTTTTAATAATTGTAACTGTGTGTATCAGGGGAAAAAATTCTGCCTGATTAAAATTACCAAGTTCTGTGAAGCCAAGTAAATTTTGCTCTTGAGTCTTTTCTCTATGTATGAATCTGAATTGAGGGAAATTTGTAGTCCTACTTATTGATAGTCTCTTAGTGTTAGTTCGGTTGTTGGCTTTCATTTTTTTCTGTCTTGGCGCGCTGTGTTGTGATCTTAAGACGGGAGGTCAGGACGGTCTCTACGTCCTTCAAGTTCCCTCCTGTCCCCCGTGGGGTGTTGCTTTTCTGTATATCTTCTCTATATATATGGACGTACAAGGGTATTATTCACACAATTTTATTAATTATTTGAGAGAGTAGTTGACTTTGAGCAGGATTGAGAGATATGGGTTTAAAATTTGGTGCTGTTCGGTTACAGACAGACAGACATATATAGATAAAGATAGAATGGATATTAAATATTATATAGAAAATACACAATTACGAATATATATGAGGTAATATTTTATTAATCAATATAAGAATTAAATAATTAATTCAATTAATAAATTAAATAAAAGTCAAATAGTAAAATATATTATTCTGAAATCAAAGCATAATAAATACGTATACATTTCATTCTTTTACCTCAAGCAAATTGTTATTATAATCTACCATTGTTGTACGGCTTATCTGAAACCATTTTTCGCAACATCGTCTTTGCACTCCTCTGACTCTTCGTTTAAGCATGAATGACAGAATTTGAGGATGATAATCGATAAATTCGAGATGTACGAGAGATAGATCAACCTCTATATATATATAATTAATTTCCACACTTGAGAAATTTATACGAGTGTCTAAGCACAAGAGAGAGAATATCTAAGAGAGAGTCGATATAATGACTTGGATAGTATAGAGAATAAATATATTCAATATTATAAAGCGTCGTATTCACTTTTTAAGATATCTTTTAGACCTTATAGATTATAAGTATCAGACATTTCATACAACAATGCAGTAGTTCTACATCAATGGAGATTAATCATTTATATTATAGATTATAAAGTATAGACATTAAAATCATGACACTCATATTTATATAATCGCTAAGAATAATTATGCATTGACACCGAGTAGAAAAAATGAGTCAAAAATAACACTATAAAATGGAAATTTGTAAACATTATAATATATTATAAAATATATTTTTTTCATTGCAAATAATCTTATATTTTTCGCAAGAATATTAATAATAATAATAGGAATGGTAACTGGCTCATAATTAAATAAATAATAATAAAATATTATCATATTCCGGAACATAACACCAAGAGATTTTCCATTCTGGAAATATGAACATATGACGCTTCAGAAGTTTCCCTATAGGTTTATCCTGTACTCTATCCACCTCTTATCTTTGTTTTACTCCTGTTAAATTAATAAATATATATATATATTATATATATATATATATTATATTATTATATATATTAATATCTAATAATATATATATATTAATATATATATATATATATATATATATATTAATAATAATTAATAATTAAATTAATATATATATATATATATATATAATATATATAATAATATTGATATATATCGAGTAGGACTATAAACTCATATGGGTAGGCCGGGTAAGAGCTTTCAATATTTTTTTATGATTTATTGTATTTAAAATATAAAATTATAATGGCGTAATTATAGATGGCCAAACTCTAGAGAATAATATTATAACAAAGTAATAAAGATTATATGAAATTAGAGATAAAAAGAGCAATAATACTGATTTATTATAAACAAGATTTTATCAGTAAGAGAAAAGAAGCACAAGATGTGTATCAATTTATAAGCTAAGTAGCCCAGAGATAAGACAATATGAAGATGAAGTGTTAGATGGGTTTTAATGTTGGAAATTTCAGCTTATTTATTATTAATATTTTATATTTATTAATATATATTATTTTGATTATGATAAGGCTGTCTCTAGTTATTACTTAAGATTATTATTAATAAAATTTTATCTTAGATATATACTTATTTTCTATATCATTGTTAGGTTGTATATGTATTTATATAAAATACAGATGGTTGATGAAATTATTTATGTAAAAGATGAGAGTTAATAAGTCATTATTAGTGATAATTAATTATTTAATTTTATTTTTTTCTTTTTTTCAAATTCTTTGTGTGTTGTTATTTTTTTTTTTTTTTATTCTTCTTTTTACAGTTATCACCACCGCAATGGCAAAGCCACTAGGTTCGAAAGAGAGATTGGAGGGTGTTACAACCCTCAAATTACAAATTATCACTAACATGCAAATTTATCGAATACAGATGAAAGCGACGTCAATAGACGCGGGTCATTTAAAAAGAAGGAGAGGTAAAATGGAGTCAACAGAACATTCCACGTATAAGATGGAATTGATGCAATCCGACAAACTAGAACATTGAGATGGACATGAGTATAAAAGGATGCGCTGCGGAGAGACATACGAGAGAGGATGTAAGACTCATACATTATTCATTCAACAAAACAGAACAAAATGCGAACATTAAACACTTCATTGCTCGCAGACGAGAGGTAGAACCCCAACATATTAACCGACACATGTGGTGCTTACGTACGTTTATGGGGAGACCGGCTTGAGAAGGAGGCGGGCCGGACGCAGGACTTCGCAAAAATATGCTCCCTGCGAAGACGCACAAACCGTAACGCATATATTTGCAGTTGAGAAATCAAACTTGCTCATAATAAAATACGTATAAGGAATATAACATAATTCAGAAATTTAATTTTTTTTTCCGTCCAAAGGGCATAGAGACAGTCAAAGTTGAAAACTAGAAAGTACAGGACAGTTTATAATGTCTTTTTATGTCATTGTGATTCGTTAATTTAGTAGTTCACATCAAAGAGAAATGTTTGGTGAAATAAAAATCGACGATCGAACAGGTGAATGGAGTGAAAAGCCATTGTTTTGTAGTCTTCTCTCTCTTCATTCAGCATGATAATCATGAAGAAGCAGTATAGCAGTAAAGCTTTTCATGCTTAACGATTTTAATAGCTTTCACTTTCCTATTTCATATGGTTCAGGATTGCATGTTTCTGATTTTTTTACGGCGTAGAAGTACATATGGCGGGATGTGACAACCCCGTAAGAAAACATATGTGATTATTGATAACACTTCGGGAGTTATGAAATAAAACTTGATGAAGAGAGAAATAAGACAGTCGTTCATCGGATATTGTCAGTCTTAACTATATATTCAAACTTCAAAACTCCAGTTGGTCTCTCTCGAGCACGGGTCCCACTTACCGCCCAACTCGCACACTAGTCCAAATGTGATGGGTTGAGGTTTTACGCCGAAGACATTTTTTTTGTTTATTTGTGAAAGAAGGGCGCAAAGGTGATGATTTTTTTAGATTATTAGTCGAAAACGAGGGAAAAGAGACGAGGAAGAAAGATCTCATGTTGGATATATAGTAATGAAGATAGGAGGCTCAGAAGTGTAATTTCTTTTGAGATTGAAGTTTTTGAATGTAGGGTCAGAACGATAGTGAGAAGGTATTGAGGGTTTTTATAAGAATTAATTTCTGCGAAAGGAAATTCGTAATGATATAGACTATTCAATTGAGATAAGACTATAAAAATAATATATAGTATATAATTATATATATATATATATATATATATATTATATATATCATATGTACGGAATTAGTAGTCTATATATTCAAAATCAAAGCGAGAATGTAATCGGAAAGATTATTTAAACAATCATGAGTAACTTCAAAACATATAAATAGCAGTAAATATGAGAAGAAGCAGAAATAGTAGTAAAAATAGATGCAAATGGACAAAGAATTAGGGGTCGAGTCATCGGCATATAATTAATATTAGTGGATGATGAGGATTTATATAGTAGTAATGTTAGCAGGAACGAGACTTCAATTAATATAGTAGAATATAAAGTACGGGAATATAATATATAAAGTAGTTATATAAGTTATAGAAGATATATAAATCCGATGAGCTCGTTACTAACTCAGGATATATTTATATAACCACTATTAGACATACGATAATAGTAAAAGTAGAAGTAAAGAATAGTATTATATATATATACATATCATTATAATATAGTAATATAATATATTACATACATACCCAATATATTAGTAGATTTATGGAAGTATCGATTTATGGAATAGTACATAATACGTAGTATAGACAAGGTACTATAAGAACATATAGTTGTATAATGTAGATAAGTAGACAAATAATGATGAATATAATAATATAAATAAGATAATATAAATAATAATAATAAATATATAGAAAGAATAAAAGATAATGAGAAGGAAAAGTAAATAATAATAATATACATACGTAGATATAATAAAAAGAATGAAGAAATATAAAATGGAATAATGATGGAGGCACATTTATCGGATGACCAATAAGAATAAATGAATATCAATTATAAATAATAATAATTTATTAATTACTGCTCATAATTACCCTCTAACAATAATAGATAATAAATCATAAAACACATAAATTTACAAATACAAGCAAATAAGAATAAATAATAAATGTAATAATGAAAGATGAATGAATAATAATATAATTAATAAGTATAATATGAATAATTAAATAATAATAATAATATCATAATGAAATCTATTAGTGAATATTTCGTAATTTATTATTTATATTAATAATAAGTAATAATACATAATAAGAGTTAATTTATAAATATAATATGAATAATAAAATAATAAATTAATAGTAAATTAATAAATAACATATAAAGAAATAAAATAATAACAAAATAAATATGCCAAGTGAACTACCATAGCAATTATAATAATGAGATAGATAATAATAAATATACTAATAATAATATTGAAAATTAATAGATAATAATATAAATAAATGGATAATAAATAAATAATTAATAATATAAAATAATAAATAGAATATAATTAATCAGCGAATAAGCGATGAATAAGTAATATGAGCCCTAATAAGATCAAGTGAAAAGATAGATTAATAGATAATAATGATTTAATAATGGGATAATCTAATAATAATAATGAATAAATAATCATAATAATAATAATAATAATAATAATAATGGAGCTGGCAAGACTTGCCTTGGTCTGCAAGCTTGCAAAAATAATAAGTAAAACGTCGAGAAATATATAATAATGAGAGAATACAAATAGAATTAATCAGCCGCCATGGTTCAACGAATGATCCTTTATGGATGATTATTTTTTATAAATATATATGTTTAATACTTAATTCAAATAGTAAACGGTTATTCGTAGATTTATAATAATGATCATAAATAATTTGCTCCTTTAATAATTGCTACTTTAATTTAATGATATGCAAATACATAACTATATTGATATCCTTAATATAATTTGTAGATCTAATATTAATTAATAATAATGTGTGTAATATAATGAGGTGTAGAATTGTATAACCAATTGGGTGAAGATTAAGAACGGAAATAGGATCGTCAGATCATAAAATATAGAATTATAGTGATTAATTCAAGAACTCAGCGCGGTTAGGAGAATGTCGAATTGTTATGTGTTTGACGGTGCACATATTCTATTTATTATAGAAGGATCTACCGAGTGACACAAGGAATCTAAAGATTATGCACTAAAATGAGTGCAAAGATCCAAAAAAGCAGTTACTTTGTCTCTTATATTATTTTTCTCTGAAAAGGTCGGTTTTCTGTAAATATTGTAAAGTAGCTGGGGGCTTTTCTTATGTCTTAAAAGAACATAAACCACCAATCACCAACTGGTGTATTATCATTTTACCTGTTAATTCTCCATTCACCATTTTATGGGGTCCTTAAAAACGCCACAAAAACATTCCCCTCTCGTCCCATCATTCTGAATATTAATAAGTACATGCTACAAACTTATCCCTCATGGTTAGTCGAACACTGAAACCACATAATAAATTAATTATTATCCACCTCCCATTGTGAAGATTCTGTACAGGTTTTCATTTTCTCCCACCACTATGGATGAACTCCCAATACGTACAATTCCTTTGTAGTTTTGAGTGCAACTCACTCTTTACGTCAAGTCCCCGTGTCCACACAGCCTTATGCCTACTAGAAAGAATTATCACTGAAGAAACAGCATTGATCTCCCTTCCCTTTTCATCTCATAAGAATCATCAAAACCTTGTCACTACAGGCACAACTTTTTCACTTCAGGCTGGTCACTTCTATAAACACTCAGGCCTCAGCATGGGCTCGACCCCTCTCCCCAATCCTCAGTAATATCTGTGATGGAGCTTTCTGCTGAATTTTATCTACATTTTACCACATCCTTCTCTCTAAACAATAGTACAATGGCTCAAATGTCGATGACTATTTTTGTCGCATTGCCCCAGCAGCATTATACTTTGCATGATGTCCTCACCTTCATTAACAATTGATAAAATCCGTCTGTCGCAATTTACAGATAGAAGGAAATTTATCCAATGACACTCTAACCCTCCCTTGACACATAGGGTTTATATGGCAAAACAGCTCCCCGTCCAGCTACTTACAGCATTTAGCAGAAACACCGCCTGTTTCACTAATTATATACACTGGGGTTATCCAACCTTCCATAAGAAATTACAAATGTAGGCAGTCTTATTGTCTCTAATATCTCCAGGCTCTCCGCATTTTGGCTCTCTCCCCGTTTTTGTTTTTGCATATAAATAAATAAAAAAAAAAAAAAAATAAAATAAATAAAAACATTACGGCTTGGTCTGTTGGGTTTTGTGGGTGTAAAAAAAAAAAAAAACAACAAAACTTTTACACAGTGGCGTACTGACATAGTTGGGGGCCTGGGACGGCACTAGATAGGGATATTATATATATATATATATAATATATTATATATAAATATATATATATATAGTATATATTATATATATATATAATTTATATATATATGAATATATTATATATATATATATATATATATTATATATATAGTATTATATATATAGTTGGGTTTCACACTTTCTGGAAAGTCAGGGAAGGTCGATTGGGTAAAGTCAGGGAAAGTCCGGGAAAGTCAGGGAAACGTTTTAGATATGCTGCTAAAAGTCAGGGAAATTCCAAAATAAGTCAGGGAAATTTTAAAATGTCAAAACATATGAAGAATGATCGATATGGACAAAGTTGCATATTTTTTGATTTTTTTTTTTCCTTACTGTATATTGGGGAATAGATTAGAGTGTATTTGATAAGTAATGTAAAAGGATGGGTTGAGGATGACATTTCCCATAAATCTACTTCTATCTCTGTTTTTTTTTTCTCATTGTGTAGTTCACTATTACGTACTATTCTTCCTATTCTGTTTCTTTAAGTTAGGTTGTTCCAAGTTTCATCCTTTCGATGTGAAGGTGATTGGTAATAGTGGATGTGTTTTAGACTGTATAACTTATGACTTAATCTGTTTTTATCTTTTTCTTTTAAGGGATTTATACTTGTCTGAGGTGTTTTTTGATGTTTGACGAAGTGATTTTTTGCGATTTTTGTGGAGGTTGAAGGTGATTTATTTATAAAATGGACTTCAAACAAAAAAACGTAACTTTAACGACTTCAGTTGGTTGGATCGTCTAAACTGACCCACGTTTTATGCAGGTGTTTTTGTGGTAAGAGAGGACCGTGATAAGTCAAAGCATACTATAAAGTATGTAAAAAGAAGAGCTTTGATATATCTAACATGGGATCGCCAAGCCGAGAGTTCACAGATGTCAAGAGGGAAACTCAGTTTTGAACAATTTAGATCACAAGCTCAGCAGGAATTCAACCATCATTGATAGAAACTTTTTCGGTTATGTGTTCTAATAATGGAACATAATATGTTTAGGAAAGGTGTGTGCAGCGTGACAAAATGTATTGTTCATTTCCATCAAACTTCTAATCTATATTTCAACCGATTGTAAATGATCCTGAGTGTTCTAATTAATAACCAACAAAACTCAGTTTATCAATCAGTTTCATCCTTTTTGATTTTAAGAAGAGATGTTACAGATTGTGAAATACTTATGGGGCATTAGAATGGTGGTGGAGTGATAAAATGTCTGTTAAGTACTGCGTGGGTGCCAGGATATAAGGGGATACTTAAATTAAAGTTCCAGAGGTAGTGCGGGTAGGCTCAAATTTTAAAATGGTGGCTGATGCAAATGGTAAATATGTGGATTAACCATGGGACTTGCTGTCTCTATTTTTTGCTAGAAAGTCAAAAGGCACAAATACTATCTACTTTGCAGTTGAAGCTCGATTCTACCTTGATTAAGAAGTTCAAAAGTATTGTTTGGATGTGATTGTCTGTTCTAAGAGACTAGATTAGTTTTTTTCCTCTATAGTACCTGGGAATGCAATGTATGTGGAATGTGGCAAATTATTAACATGTAAGGACTGATATTTCTTGCATGGAAATGCAAAAGGTGGAAGGAGGGTTTTCTATAAATTAAGCTGTTTTTTTGTGGAGAATCTGAAAGAACATAGTCTGATTTCTCAAGGTAAGCAGTGCACAATGCTATAGGAATCTCATGAAAAGTATTGCATAAAGTTCCTATCCCGTCAAAAAAATGTTTTGAGCGAAATGTGAAGAGCTGCCCATATGGAGATATGAAGATCATCTCAAAGAGTCAAAGACAGAACGCAAAAAGGAAGTATAGAGAATAAAAAGGTTTGAGAAAATTGATCCATACAGTATCTATGAAACTGGGTGAAGAGCGAGGAGAGAGTGTTTAAAACTGAAAGAGCTTTGACAGAAGGAAGACGCATTAAAATCAAGAATTCAGAGGCTGTGGAAAGAAAAGGTTATAACCTAGAATCTCCCCATGTGTAGAAGCTTTTGTGATCACAGTGGACGTTATTCACCTAGGCTATTACTGTATTTTCTTTTTAATTTTTTCTTTTTTTGTATAAATAAAACTTTACTTTTGGAAAAATAAAAAAGGAGTGCATTGGACGGCTATGGGGAAGGTATTGGTCTTCTTAACTAAGAAAAAAAATTTTTTTTTTTTAATAATTCATCCATGTGTATTGAACAGAATTCTATAAGTTAGAATTTTCAATAATTTATGTAGGTGATACTTGAGTAAATGAGATGGCGAATAAATGATTAAGTAGATATTGTTATACGCCAAAAGATAACGAGACACGCTGGTGCAGGGAAATTTGCGGATGTGTGGTCAGGGAAGATGTCAGGAATTCAAATTCAAGAATTTCAGTGTGAACCCTGGATATAGTATATATATATAAATGATGATATATATATATATATATATATATAGTATATATATTATATATTATAGTGTATATTATATATATTATATATTATATATAGTATATATATATATATATATATATATTATATGATATATATATTTATATACTATATATATTATATATATATATATATTATAGTATATTATATATATATATATAAATAATTATATATATATATTTTATATATATATAGTATAATATATATATATTAATATCATATATATATATATATATATTATATATGCTTTAGGTAGGGTAGTATATTATTATTATATATAGTAGTATATATATATAATATATATATATATATATATATATATATATATATATATATATAATAAGTATATATATATATATATATATATATAATATAATATATATATATATATATATATATATATATATATATATATATATATATATATATATATATATATACAAATGACTAACAGTAACAGGTACAATGATGATAACAGGTATAAATCTGTATTATATTTTATTGTAAAATTACATAATACAATGTTGTACAGTAATGAGAAAAAACATATTTTAATGAAGAGTAAAAACTAGAAACATTAAAATGTTTTTTTGCGAGCCTTGACTTCTGAAAATTGTTGGATTAAATCATCAAAATTCACATGTTTTGCAATCTCATTTTCAATTGATAATATGGCCAAGCTTGTCAAACGAGACTGACTCATTGTAGAGCGGAGATAGTTTTTAATTAATTTCAGTTTTGAAAAACTCCTCTCACAAGAAGCCACGGACACACAAATTGTAAGAAACAGTTTAAGTGCCTCAGTTATGTTTGGCAACGATTCACGAAAGTCCATTTCAATAATAAACTTAAACATTTGCAATGATGTCCATGAGGTTGCATCATCAATTTTTATGCCATAAGCCTTCAGATGTCTTCTCAACCTCTTCACTTCTGGCAACATTTCTTCTTTTGCATTTAGTTCTTTAATTAATCCTTGTTTGTACTCTTGTGTGAATGCCTGACATTGTTGTAGCATTGTCGTAGTCTTGACTTCGACAAAGTCTTAAATCTAAGCCGCCCTTTTCAAGTTATTGAAGTATATCTTCTGTAATGTTGTTTGCCCTTTTCCCGCTAAGGGGAATAAAACCTAGAAATGATTCTTTGACCTCTACTTTCCTGTTGTCGATTTTGACATATCTTATAACTTGACACATCTGTTCTGTGTGTGATATATCAGGTGTGCTATCAAACAATATTCCATAGTACTTTGCTTTCTTGATTTTGGAGATTATTTCTCTTTTTTACAGCGTGGCATAAGAGAGAAATTCATTTTGCACAGCTGGTGTTAACTAAGAAACTGGAATCATTCCTGCTTGCAATGATTGCTGAAGCCGTATGCTGTTCTCCTTTAAAACAGGGTCATAATGTGACAGAAGACTCACAAGTTCCAAGAAATTTCTGTGACCTCTAAAAGTCAAATTATGCTTAGCCAAAAAAAGTAATTAATGATCTAAGACAGCGCGATGCTAATGATGTGTCCCTGCCATTTCTTCGCTCTCTCTTTCCATATACGTCTTGGTGAGGTCATGCATCGATGGTTTGGTTTTGAAGAAGCCTTGTTTTAAGCCGTTTTCCAATTTTTCTGATAAGTGGTAATAATGGATCTTCAGAACTTTCGTGATCTGACACTTTAGGGTTCGAATTTGTCCGACCAGTTTGGTTGGAGATTCCTGTGTAATAAACTGATGTGTGTTGTAACGGTTTATCAGTTTTTATCGAAGAGCTTGGAACCGAAGCAAAACAGTGGATTTTTTTTCAATGAGAATAAGACGCATCCATTTCCTCAGGAAAATCTTTTCTCCATCCAAGAGAGTATGCTTGTTAGATATCCATGATTTTTTGGGTCATCTTGTCGGGTGACGCTTTTGGCATTTTTCTCCAGGCTTCATGAGACATGATTCAGAGAGGGCCGCTCAGATTGTTTGGGTAATTGTGCACTGCTTGTCTTATAAGTGTCAGTCCCTAAGGCCATTCTGGCAT
>JABUQX010058635.1:0-22500 GCA_015478945.1 Trachelipus rathkii
GGAGTATGGCTGATTGTACCTAACACTGGGCCTAAGGGGAATGAACCCTACAACTTTGACAAGATATTGACCTAATTAAGTGAGTAGGGTCCGTACGAGTATACCCGTAAGCTCTGAGTATGATAGATTTATTCTATGACTTATCGACGAGATTACTCTACTATTAGGTATCAGAGTAGTGGATAGCTGAGATATAGAAGCTGGGCTTAATCTTTGTACGACTATTAAATTAGTATACATATATTCTATTATCTTATAATCTAAACATAACTGTATTTTACTATTTCACAATTGTGACACATGTCACGCACCTTACTCAGAATATATATATTATAGATATCACCCAAGTCTATGGGGAGGAAGAAGGACGTATTATATTCATAATTAAATAATTATATAATAATAATAATAATAAATAATAATAAAGTAATAAAATAATTATAATAATTAAAATAATAATAAATTAATAATTAAATTAATAAATTAATATATATATATATTAATTTATCAATTAATTAAATATATTTGAAAAAAAGATTACTGAAAATATTGATTTCGATATATTATTAAAGTTAAAAACTATTAAAGAATTAAAATATATTATTATAACCCAATATTAATATTATTATGAAATCTATTATTAAATAATATTTACCTATATAATAATATTTATATAAAAAATAATAAATTGAGATTATATTTATATACGGATATTAGTTATATTATAAATTTGAGACCATCATTAATAAAGGATATAATATGAGATATAATAATAATATTAATTAATTTTTTTATATAATTATTGTATTCTCTAGTAAATTTTAAAACTTACTATTATTTATAGTGTATATAATATGAAAATCACTTACTCACATATTATATACACATCAGGGAGTAATATACCTCAGTGAGGTTTTTCCTGACTTTTGAGTGAGCCGAGCCAGGGCCGAGGAGCTGAGGGGTTACGTCATGAAATGGTCCACGTGAGTATGCTGAGGGCCTGAGGTGAGCCGGTACCGGGTAGCCTACTACTGGATTCAGTTTATCTCCAAAGAATATATATATATATATTAATATATATAGTAATTTATATATATAATATTAATATAATATATATTATATAATATATAATACTTAATATAAATAATATATATAAATAATATATATATAATAATTATTATATAATATATATATATATATACTAATTATCATATATTATATTATATATATATAATATATATAATAAATAATACTATATAATATATAATACTAATATATATATTTATATATATATATTATATATGATATATATAAATTTAATTATATTATAATATATATGATATATATAACATTAAATAATAGCTATTAGTTATTTATTTAAATATGTTGAGTGAGCATGGTGATGTTTACTCAGACTGTGTGTCAGTTAATGATAGAGATTGTATGTCTTGATACGCGCATATGTACCACGTAGATCATAGACGAAGATTAAGCATAACATAGAGCTCTTTCCACGCTTGCGGTAATCCTATGTAGCACTATAAAGACAAAGATTTATTGCGTTCTCATAATCTCTAATGTTTAAGTGGCTTTGAGAAATAGGGAATATGTTCTTCTATGCTGATTAATTGCGTGATTATTATAACAATTACGAAAACAAAGTTTTCAAGAAAGCTTACGATGTATTCTATCCTAGTAGAGTAAGAATAAATCTCTTCTCTTAACTCTAAATATAGTTGAGTAACTATCAATGTTAACCATTTTAGTCTATTTGTGTTCTGCATTTTATTTTCACATTATTAATATTATTACTTTCTTTTATGGGTAATAGCAAGATCTAGTATTTTAAGCACTACATTTTATGTTTTCAAGTAATAAATTATATATTGTTTAATTCGATATAAAAACTTTAGTTATCCTTAAAGCAGTGGTTTTTCAGAAAGTGTGTGTGTGTTGTGTGCACACCCGAAAATAGAAGTGGATGAATATAGCGAACATTAGAAAATTTCCATAATTTTATTATTTCCTCAGTTTTTATAATTTTAATTACTAATAAAATATATAAAAAGGTAATAATAATTGACTTAATATTAATAAGGAAAAAATATATTAGAAAATAATTAAGTAGGCGGGGCCTCAAAGCCTCCTACCTTAATAAAAACCAAGGGTGGATTCAGTCAAAAATAAAGTAAAAGTTTGGGAAATTCGTCCATAAATATCGGATAGTTAATTAGCTTATTAGTTGAAGGAAAGAAGGTTAAATAAATATTTTGGATTATTTTTTTTTTTTTGTAAAAAGGATAATGACCATAAGGAAAGAGTAATTTTAGTTATTGTGGCTGTTAATTTCCTATTTATATTCAGTATTATTCACAGCACGTAGTGATGTAGGTAATGTTAATAATTCATTATATTCTGTCTGATGACGTCTGAAGATGTATCTTTCATTTTGTGATTTTATTATATCATGTATAACATTAACTTAGAAGCACATTTTGTGGATCACTCTGATTGTAAATTGATGCAATCCTTCCTCAATCTATTTATTCCATCCTCCATATAGCATTATGTGTGTTGAAGTTTTAATCAATTTGTAATTAATTGCAATTCTTTACAAAGTAGTAGTGCACCATTTTATAATTTTGAGTTATCATTGAGATTTGTGAGTATTTATACGGATATATTATTCAACGGCGAACACGACTGAATTTGTGTGTAGACTATTACAAACATAATTACCTTAGTGAGTACCTTACTTTACTACCGATATCAAAAAACTATAAAAGCTTTATGCTAGCATAAAACGGCATACCAATTAGTGCATATATATTCTGACTGATCATCTTATCGATTTAATGAAGGTATAATGTAAATTTAAAAAAAAAAAAATATCTTTCAGGAGGCTTGAAAAAGCTTAAAATTTTGCTATGAGAAATTAATTTTGGCCATTCTTGTTATTGTGTCTAGTAAGGAGATACGTCTCCTGCGGGATTTTACACTGCCCAGTAGCACGATGGCAGGTCGGGTCTCGCGCTAGTCGAGTGCCTTATCGGTGTACTACGGTGTAGACGTAAGGGTATACTTATTCATTAATATCCTCATTCACTTTATTAAGTGGTAGTTGACCTTCCTGTAATACCTACCTCATATCCGAGTGAATGGCTTTTTTGGTTATTTGATGTTCGCGGCTTTAAGGTGAATCTCAACTTGATTGTTGCTAATTTTATACTTGGAGTATATTCAGTAAGAGAGTGAGAATTAATGAATTCCATCCCACTTTTACAACTCCGTATCCTGCTACCGCGCGCGGCCTACACCCATAATGCGACAAAGATAATTGGAATTGCCTTTATGCAGTCTTATGCTTATTGTTAGGGTACTTTGTTAAATAATAAGTATATCTATTATATTTTATGGTCGCTCATCTTTATTGGATGATAGTAGAGTTATACTAAGAATATATTTCTTTTTGACGATATCGAGACACACACGGTATCCTATCTTCACAGTACATTATGGCTCACAAAGTACTCCTCCACTATTTCTTTTTAGCTATTGGTAATTTGACTGATTGGGAAAAGATCAAATTGCTGTTAATGAATACATATAACGTTGTAAACAATATGTTGAAAAGATCATAAAAAATTAGTAACCCAAAGTATTTTCGAACAACTTTTTCCAACCCACGTAATGAGTTCATTGAATGAGTATAATGACCTAACTTATTCTAGAAACTATAACTGTGCCAGATAAAAGTAATATTTAGACATTAATTGACTAAATAATACCGTAATAAATTTGTATGAGTACCTCACCTGCCCATATGATTTGTGAGTACGTTAATTTATGGGTGAAATTTAATAAAAATATAATAATTATTGAATCGGATATAATAAGAATAAATTATTTGAGAGAATAATATAGCAAATGAGTAATAACAGATCCTCTTTAACAACTTTTTAACCTAATTATCATCATTAAATTTTACTAGTTTTGATGTAAATATTATATTAAGTATTAAATAAAATAGGGGAGCGAATCCACCTCTTTTTTTGATTTTAGGATAATTTTAGTGACGAGTTGATGGGGTGGGTGTTATATGACCACCGCCCTTTTTTTCTGAGTAATTTGTCCCATCACTGTATGCTTAGGTGGAACTTCTGTTAGGGTGGTTGGTGGAGTAGTAGAAACAAGAGTTGTTTTTGTAAAATTATTTTAAAAGATAAATTGGTCCATTTATTTTTAGAAAATTTTTGGTCAAAAAATCTTTCAATCATATCATACGATTTGTGTGTGATAGATTCTTATGCGAAATGACTCGATATACGGACTGATATGATAAATAAACGAGAAGTCTGCGTATATTACTCTTATATCTTAACAACAATGAGACTTATCTCTCGGACTTTTTATATCTCAGCCTAATAGTAATAGATTATTAGATGACATTAAAGTCTCTTCCCAGGAATTACAATGATTTTTGATCATTGAATAGTGTTTATTGGCTATTGAAAAGGGGACATACGAGAAAATCACAATTACACATTGTTACCCTACTACCACACATCTGCTTATAATATGTAGCTACGAGCAGTTTTAAATTTCTTACACATTAGCGGTACATCTCTTGCGGCTACAGTGCCTTAGTTTGCTATGGAACTTAAAATATAAAGCGACATTAATGGATCAACTATAATCTAACAATTATTCACGTCACTATTAATAAAGACTATTACTATTACTCCAAAATGTTGGTAACCATTATATATACAAGGAAAACTTGAGTTTATTGTCTTTAGTGTCAAAGCTTCTTAAAGAGTGTCTCAAAATATTTTTTTAAATATTCGCCTCACATTCTAGAAAGAAGACGATTATGAAGACACCTCAAACACTTGCTTATCTAATAGGGAATTTACAATTATTAAATTATTATTATTATTATATCTTTATTTAGTATATTATGTTTAATTTATTTTAAATTATTATTATTATTATTAGATTCAGATTATAGTTAATAATTATATTATATTATTAGATATATAGATATATTCCATATTTATTTATTATTTTATGAATTAGTATGAAGTATGATATAAATGTATTGATATATATATTATCTTACCACCCTCAATATTAACTTATCGACACACCAGCTGAAAGAGTGGTGTGCAATTTCGTATTTTAGAACGAGTTATCAAGTACTAAAACATGCGCTATCTTAGGCAAATTCATCAATTTTCAAATCAGATCGAGAAAAATTTACATTGTTTTCTTTTATATATGCGTCGCTTAATTGATTTTTTTTACTCCATGACAAATTTTTATTTTACATCCTGAGTTATGACATTTTTATAAGATTTCGTTTATACTTAAAGCCTTGCTCCATATTAATTATTTTTCACCATCATTCCTTAATAATATTAAATATTTTTTACTTTTATTTTTTCTTGTTTTTTTCTTTTATTTTTTTTTTTATTTTATTATATTTTTCTGTGCATACCGTTGTTATTGCCCGAGCTTTTCTCCAGTTTGCATCCCTGCTCCCTCTATTTTTGTACCCTACGTATTATTATCCCTATTACTGAGAAAGTCGCTATCCCGATCCACTTTATTATATATCCTTAGGTCAGCCATTCCAGCTGCTGTCCCTGTGGCCGAACCTTTAGCTACTCTATTCCCACCATAGGGTGATGGAGGAAAGGTTAAAATCCTGAGTTTATGTTCTCCTACTATATGAGCCATTTATCTCCAGCCGCCTATTGCAGGGAATCTCCCGAACCTATTGTCTATAACCAACTTGATAATAAAATTAATGATCGTTCCCTCCACAAACTTGGTGGTATAGTCTTTGAGGGTATTGACGTTTTTTTAATTCACCTGGTTATGTACCTGCTATTAATTATTTTGTACACTTAGTATAGAGTAAGATACGAATAGTTTGGGGGCCTTTTCCGAGGTCAAACCCACAGTCCACCCCATGGGGTGGGTTTTACCTTGGGAGGTGGTTTATATCGCTAGGAAGACCTTAGAGATGACGGGGGCAGGTTCCTTGTCTTCAGATATACTTCCGGGGTAACCTTAGGACGTGTGTTATTTATATTATTTTATTAGATTTATACTAACATGTTGAGGATCTCTCTAGATTTAGTATTGTGTGTTGTTCATACCTTAATTTAGATCTGATAGATAATGTTCTGTGAGAGTAAATTCCTAAACTATTACTATTAGCCAGAGAGATCGAGAGATAGTTAACAAAGCATTGAGGTATTTTACCAAAGAAAGGACTTAAGCCTCTTCATACTGTCGGGATTCCACGCTTACACTATCTCCATTAGTACTAGTACCTTAGTCTTATAAGTACTAGGTTGGCACTTACTTTCCATCAGCCTCTAGTCCTAAACAGCGATTCCATATTATTATTAGGGACCTTATATTATATAATATATATAAATTTTATAATAGTACCCTACCCACCCTTAATTCTACGAACTGGAAAGCGCTGTCCTTTGAAAATACACAACAATTCAGACATCTAATTTTACCAAACCAGATATCCAAAGGAGATCAGCGTGACCAAGTATAAGGTAGTCCCCTCACTGGCTATTATTATTCTATTCAATTATAATGCACATAAGATTCTATTACGATCCATAGCGCTCTAGTTTCGAACCCCACCCTCGCCTCATATATCTACAACTCAAGTAGAGTATATCCCATGGTGTTATACAAGTTTTATCCTCTTTAATGTTTTATTGAAAAGTTTCATTGGCGTCCACAACCAACTGACAGCTAGCAGCCTTACACTTTTGGCTCAGTTAACCTTACTTTGGAATAATCTATGCTCTCTAGCCTATCATGAGGTATAACAATAAGGCACACCCATGAGGATTGTTCCATCCTGGATCTTTTCCTTGTTTGGCCGGGTAAGATTCTGCTATCCATTAATCAGATTTTAACATGACGAAGTTCGTAATACATCGAAAAGTTCCATATACGCTCCCGAGTTCCATTCGGATACAACGGACGATATCCTTGCTCACCTTCCCACAAGGAGAACCCACCATGCCAAACCGCACGCCTGCTACTTACTTTCATTATGTCATTCCCTCCAACCAACGTTAAACTAGGCCTTTACCATCACACTTTCCGAACATACACTCTCCCGGGGAGGTGTTTCAATGGCCATAATTTGCCAATTACAAAAAATACTGTAGATCCGCACAAAAACCATTCTTATTCACAGGTGGGAGTTCAATCCATACTCCACGTGTAATAACCCTCCATGTTGTCCAAACTGCAAGGTCCATATCCTGCCTCCTCTGTTCACTGCCCCTTCTTTATTTTGGAGAAGGAAACCTTAAGAGTAGCATGCTCTTCGCAAACTGGATTATCGTGAGGCGACACGAATAGCAAAAGAGAAGTTGTCTCATCTCCATTCTTTTGCTAAGTCAACGACGTGTTCCCCTATGTCAATACATCATGCTCACTGTGTACTGACGTTTGAAAGTCCTCAGGCCTTCAAATCCACCCATTCAGAATACTGAAGCCAGATTTAGACACCCTGTGAGGAGGTTCCTAAACTGCCCAGCTGCCTTCACCCGCCATGACCCGCGTTCCTATTTAACTTCAGTCCCCCTAACAAACCTTTTTTTTTTGTCCCGTAGAGAATGTCTCACTGACATCCAAGCATCACCTACAACACCACAAATCCGGCCATCCGTAATATCTCCTTCGCTGGAATCGCTCTCCTCCACATCAGCCACACAGGGTATCTCTTCTGGTCTTAATGGAACTCGCCTTTCCCGTAAGAGATAAGCACCAGTGTCTCTCCCGGGAAATTTTCAGCCATCTCTCCAGCTCGCACACGTTATGAAGATGGATTTTCAGCCTTCACGACGAACTTTTCCCCCCTCCATATTTGACTTCCGACTATTTGAAGTCCTCTACTTCCAAACCATCTTAAGTTCCCACAGTTTCTTCAAAATGGGCCCTCCGTTCTCTGTGTGCTCGAGACACGGCTGACGCCAATTTTTCGCCCTTAACTTCTCTTGATTCTGTAACGGACGTTATAGTAGCCAAACAAACCTTCCCCCTTATTCTAGTGATTCTGAATCCTGTCCGGATTCCTGTATGAATATTACAATATATTCATGTTCCTCTGATCCTTCCCACCCCAGGAAAAGGGAAGACACCCGTGGGAACGCCCAAGTTATTATACTCCCTGGTATCGACCACAATATCGGTACTTGTACCTTACTTTCGGAGGTTATACCGTTACCTCCAAATGGCAGTCTTTCACCCTCTCCGAGTTTTTCTATCCCATTAAGTTCGACACCAGATGAAGAGGATAAGGAGATCATCAGCCGTCTTGGCTTGGTCCGCTCTCCTCTGCTGGAGCAAATATCTTTCACTAATGCCGTTCGGATGTGCAACCAACCCAATGAAACTCGATCTGTCATTATAAGAGTTACAGACCGATTTGTTTAATAACCATCCATTTTCCATTATTGCTATTCTAACTTCGAAGAGTTAGCCTGACCTATAGAATTTCACCATCCAAAGGCTATCAAGGAGATTCTGCTTCGTTGCTGACACTTTCGGCAACCTTCCGGATGCAGAGATCCTCTTGTGTCTGCCCATCTTGGACCTAATGAAAGAGGGGGAGCAGCGATTATCCTCCATGAATCTGTCCCTTTTACTCCCCTACCTCCCCAAGCTCACTTACATGCTGTAGCAGCACGAGTCCATCTAAACCTTACCCTAACGCTGTGTTCACTCTCTTTGTTTTGGAAGATTTTTAACATACGCCATCTGCTGTGGAGAAGCCATTTTACGTCTCCAAATGTTGAGAGGCCGATTGAATGTATACAAGGGTTCTCTGGGATGCTTGAACACTGGACTACCAACGCATGAACGTTTTGATATCCGTTCTACTAGCGTGGATATCTCCTTTATCTCCATATCCATCATAGACAATTATCTATTGGAGGTCATCTTTCCTCTGTGGAACTGACCATTAAACAATTTTTGTTATTTCTCTCAGCTCCACCCCATCGTGGCCCTTATACTCGACACGGAGATATGACCACGCAAGATCTGGACTTTGTCTGGTACAGCTACGGAAAATGCCCATTTTCTATCCGAACTTGCACATCTTCCGGATCCTTCCTGTTTTGTATGCCTTTTTTGTAGTTTTTCATTGACTACTATTCGTCGGGGTCTCTGAGCTAGAATTTTCTCGGTAACTGCAGTACCATTCGCTCCTGCCACTCTGGTGGTCTTGGAGTTGTGCAGGGCAAATTGAGAAAAGACGAACTTTATAGAACCTTCAAAGAGTTATCACCCCATTCCAACCTGACCTTATTTAGGCTTCTGCAGCTCGTTCTCGTCGCATTAACAGGACAAGCAGGACCCAATACTTTCGTCAACTCACCCACTTCTTTGAATTCAATTTACAAGGTTCGAAAAATCTCCCGCATGCACCAAATTGATCTCCCAATCCTCCTTAAACACGTTCCGGACATGTCTGACGTGATCACCGCACCATGTGCGGTTCAGACGAATTGGGGTACCACTTTGTAACTTGCTCCAGTGGGTCCAGATACAAAGAACCATTACATTCTGATTTTCTTTTGTCACGCTCCATTTGGTCTTCTCGCCCCCACCAGCCCGAGGATCCCCTTATAACGCCTTTTTACGGAGACGTAATTCCGGGAGACTCTCGGGACGTTGCTGGGGCCGGATGGGGTGCTTACCAATTTGGTCATTTGCATCGATAGTGGCTGATATATTTGAATATCTCCAGATTCCACTCCGAGTTGTTTTGCCTTATGAACATTGCACGTGATCATTGTCGGTCTCGCCATCCTTCTCTGCCTGCCGTCTTCTCTTCCCACCAGGCAAGTCACGCTGACTCGATAGCTGTCTTTACTGATGGCTCCAAGACAAAGACGGTGTGGGAGCATCGGTTATAATTCCTGACTTCACTTTGTCCCATACCCTGCCTTCCTGCCCATTTATTTTTACGGCAGAGCAAGTGGCACTGCTTCTTGCAATTTCTAAGGTTCTCGTTCTCAACGACTGAACATGTTATCATTTTTTCGGATTCCCAAACGCACTTCACGCAATACAGCAAAAATCCCGGTGGAAAAACCTCTTTGTCTCCATCATTCAACCTTTCAACTCCATGCCCGACAGAAAGTTTTGCAGTTCTGTTGGGTTCCCTCTCCTTGACTTGGGGGTTGCTGGTAATGAGCGAGCTGATGGGACAGCAGTTCAGGCGACAGTCTCCCGTAAATTCCGCAAAGTGCGTACCTGCCTCGAGAACTCAGAATGAGATTTCTCCCCTCAACTGACTACTAAACCCCCATCAAAAGTGGTTTCAAGACCTGCTGGCAAGATTGGGTGACTGGGTGATAAACTCCGTTTGGTGAAACACCCTCGTAAAAAGTTGGTCTCTCCTTGTTCTCCTATGCCGATATCTTTAGGCGACACTGAATACGATAAGTATCGCCACACTAATTTGACGCATGGTTACCTAAATGTCGAGGGAAAATCTCTCATCCTGTCCATTTTTTAAAGTCCATACAACTTTCTTTGCCCACCATTTTTTGATTGACTGCCCCGCATTGTGAAACCAAAGTAGTACAAGATACTCCCTGCTATAAACTATCCGTTCGCTTGGGAAGTTCGACTTCTCCTACGTATTAGCTGAATTCCTCGGCACTATTTTCCGGCGTACTTTTGGCTGTTCTTACGGAACTGAAATTTACTCTTTAAGATGTAACAATTTTATATTGACGTTACTTTTAGCTATGTCTAGATGCAGACCCTAGTGTCGGTTTCACACTAGTATAGTTGCTGTAATCTGTTAATGGCCAGTGATTGTAAAACTGATGGTATTGGTATAAAATAAAACTTAATAATACTTTAAGATAAAGTTCCTTTCTTTGTTTTATAATCATCAAAAAAGAACTATTACAGCAACTTAAAAAAAATACTAAAATTGGTAGAATTTTATTATGGTAATAAAGTATCATTTCGAAATTCTCTCTCTAATTTGGTCTCTTGTTGTTAACGGAAAATTTTATTCATATAATAATAATAATAATAATAATAATAATAATAATAATAATAATAATTAAATTTTTCTTATGGTTTTGAAGTTTTAGACCTGTTTGTTTAAGATTTTTATTTTGCCTCATAAGTTTGTTAATTTCAAGATCTATAACTGGTGAATGTAATGCAAAAACAATCTGAATAAATTTTAACATAAAATAAAATTTAAAATAAAAAAGCAAAATGCCTTTGTGGTTGCATTTGGCCTTTTCCTTCACATATCTTTGCGAAGCGGGTTTGTCCTCGTACCTAAGCAACGCCACACCAAATCTACAGATGGAAGAGCCAGTGGAGGTAGTATTCTCACTTAACTCTACACAAAATTGTTAAAACGGTAGTGAAATTTATATATCTTTCAACTGTTCAACATTTTATATTCACTTATGTCACCTTGTATACGTCTTCCACCTACTTATTCTTTGCAAAATAGGCTTTTGTTTCTTTTTTTTTTTTTTTTTTGGGGGGGAGGGGGAGGTAGAATTCTTTTGATCTTGCAAATTGTATTTCGGATTTTTCACATCATTGGAAATGCACATTATATCTAACAAGATTTTTGTAAATTTAATCACAAGCATGAAAGGTTAATAGAAAGGACTGTGAAGCGGAAGTCATTGAGTCTTAAAGTTTAACGTTAAAATAATGGGAAAAGGTTAAAGTAGCATCTGAAATTGTAAAATTTGGGGACCAATTTTACTAGAGTAAGCATTAGTGCACAATTTGAACACTTAAGTTGATAATCCTGCTAAGTAGTATAGAGTAGGCGCGAATCAAATATTTTCTAATTTTACTTTTTAAAAGTTTTTTGATTAAAAATAATTATAAACATAATTTTATCTTTGGTCATTCTCAATTAATTTATGATAGACTTAAAAATTATCTCCTATTTTGAAACTATGTCGTTAGATTGAAACTATTCCAGATTTTAAAAGTTGCTATCTAAGCCTTTAAAAGTATGTTCCAAATGAAGAAATTTTATTTTATTTTCTGTGTATATTAATTCACTATTTTCACTTTGTATTATTAAGACATTTTTTTAAAAAAAATTGATTTTATTTTATTTATTTTATTTTATTTTTTACTGAATATTCATTTCGCCATCCATTTTTTTTTCTTTTATGATATTTAAAATATGTATGAGCCAAGGCCCACCCATGGAGTTCATTATTCAACCCAGTGTGGCCGTTTCCTTGTGAGCCGTGGTGGGTCCTATACAAGTGATCAAAAAAAATTATTTAAATAAATAAGTTGAACTTTTGTTTCTTACGAAATGTGCCATAAGCAATTAAAATATATTTAAATTGATTTTTAATTGTTTTTAAATTTTGTGTTTTTTAAAAATATCCAGACCAGGTTTATTGGACTCTATTTCTGTTACAGTCGGTAGATTTCATATTAACTATTTTTATGACATTCTTGGTAATTAAAAAATGGAAAGTGCAAACCTGATATTTCTGGTTTGTGCTTGAAAACATTGTTTATAGTCAATGGTCGGATATTACCCTAATAATGATATACTTGAGAGCCGAGAAAGAGGAACTATTCTTTAATTAATAATCCTATAATATGAAGTTGAAAACTCAAATAATGTTTTTCTGAACCTTCGTGAGTGCTTATGATTGAAGGAATATATCAATATATCGGATGCTAGAGGAAGCTTACTAAGGTTAACCTTTTGCACTTCTGGGAACTCTTACCCAAGGTGGTGATATGAGGTGCTAGTAAAGGATTCATTGTAGCGATATTATTAAATATTGCTACAAATGTGCAATATCTAATAATGAGTAGAGTGATATGTTTAGCTTATTTAGCTTGTTGATTAGGTGATTATGATGAGCAAATTTCATATACTGCGCATAAGCTACTTGCAGTTCATGCTACAAGAAATTTAGGTGGAAAATAAAGATAATGTACAACTCAAGGTAGGAGATAGATAGTGTTGGTTGCCTTTTTTATGGCGTTACAAATGAAAGGACATCAAGGTAAAATTATATTTTGATCTTTCTATCCTGTCATCTAGCCTTAGCATTTTTCCATCACTTGTATAGAATTCATTATGAAAAGAGTTATTTGAATAAGATTCTACTGCATTTTCTTCGCAGTTAATATCGATAGAAGTTTCTGTATAGAGGAAGTGAAATCTTTCACTGCATAGTGAGCATCTAATTCATGTAATTTATATTCCAATGTAGTACTTATTACGAAGTTCAAATATTTGTTAATGTGATCCATTTCGTTGGCTTGGTTCATCGATATACGATTGAACGGAAGAACTTAGTTTTGAGAATGAAAATTGAGGATTGATGACCATTTGCTCTGTTGTTATACCTGTTGATTAATGTCTTATATGAGATATGCAAAGCTCTATAAAAAGGTTTACTTGGTGGTAAAATCTGATCTATTGAAGCTTATTTAAATTAAAAAAAAAAATTTTTTTTGACGGGGGGGGGATTAATTTAAGCTTTAACGGCTTAAATCGAAAATCTGTTTTTTTTTTAGTTTGATAGCCCAAGTAGAAGACGGAGAATTTGCAAACGATGATGCCAAGGTGCTGACTGTTAATTTGAAATTGTGACAAAACGAATTCCTGAACCAGTTCACGGTTTGATGACCCGTGCCCGTATAACCTAATGCCGTAATTTATTACAGAAAGTAACTTAAGAATGTTTTTAATGCTTCGGAATTTATTATTAATTTTTTTATTTATTAATGAATTTTCGAAGAGAAGATGGGGTCAAAAACATTCTTTTACTCCAAAGACTATACTAAACTAATTAGTATTTTCTTATAATATATATAACATTTAACATTTGCATACTATTGTCATAAAACCAATAGTTTTATTTCCTGTGATGATTATTATTATTATTATTATTATTTATATTATATTATTATTATTATTATTATTTATTATTATTATACTTGAAGAATTAAGAGAAATAGTTATTAGTTTTTCTTTCTTGTCATGGGGTCAGTATCTAGATTTTATGTTCAAAATAGAGCATAGTTACAATGTGCTTTTTTTATATTATTATTGGGAAGTTATCCCTTCAGTCTATAAATATTTGTCAATTTTTATAAATGTTTATCACGACTTTATTATTATGTTATTATTAGTATTATTATTATATTATTATTATTCATTATTATTATTGCAAATATTTCTCATTACGAGCTAGTCGAATTCCACATAAGCAATTAATAGACGAAAATAAATACTGTATTTATTTAAGACCATATTTTTACTGCTTTGTACACTTAATCTTTGTTTATTTATTGTACATGCTATATATGCTTTGCATGTGTAATTTTATACATCATTTAGCCATTCCCTACTGAAAGAAATATCCTTGATGTGGAGAGGGGAGAGGGAGCGCCGCCAACTTCGTCCTCAAATATTTTTTTTTTCTTCCTTTACCTCTTCTTCATATTATTTATTATTATTATTATTATTATTATTATTATTATTATTCCCAAATGTGTTGGTATATTTGAATAAATTGCTCGAATGGATTTGTGTGTGTGTGAATAAATATTGGTTATTAATTGTGCATCTTCCCAGATCTCATTTGTTTTCAGTTGCTTTTACCTCGTTGTAACAAATTAGTATCACATATTTCACCTTTTTTATTTCTTGTTTTCTTCTAAAACCTTCCGCTGCATGTCTTTGTTCTGGTTTCTGATCGATCCTTTATTGGATGGTTATTCCGGGGTAACACTACGAGTTTTATAACTATTTTCTTGTTGGCTCTTAATCTTTGAGCAATATCAGATGACAATCTAGAGTGGGGTTAATTTGGACAATTATATCCAGAAGTTCCTGTGTTTTCTCGGTTCACGGAAAAAAGATGACTTTTTGTCGAGTCCCGTCACATGTGGGCATCCACGGAAACGAACAAGCTGACAGAGCAGCTTACCGCGCTGCCTCCTTCGATGCAACTTGCATGTTATACCTTCCTCAGACATTGCAAACAGGATGCCTTCCTGACATTGATTACCATTCTCGTCTTCGGCAGGGATTCCTTACCTGTTGGTTGAACTACTGAAGATTATAGAAGTTCCAAGATAAGTAATGTCAAGCCTCTTGTGCGGGGATGAACTTCCTCCAACTTGACAACTTGACAACCACTCCATAATCGTCTTGATTATTTATTATCAGAAACCCCTCATTTTGGTAGGATTCTGTCTTCGCTTTTCTACGGGAATTGAAATTACTATTAGACATAGATCCTCATCATAGTGAATCTCTTTTTTGTATTGTCTAGGTGACCTCCCTGACGTTTTTTTCCACAGCAATATCGCGCTCCCTTGATCAGTGTGATGTAAACTAAAAAAATTGGGACAATTCAATATTTCCACTCTTTTTGGGTTTTCGAGTTCAGCTAAAGACTAACTACCCTTTGGTTGACTCGAGAGAACTAGGGACTGTGCTTTGATTGCAGGAAAATTTTGAAATGCATCTTTTACATTATTCTCTATTTGGTTGTAGAAGTGGTAGAGCTTTTGGGAGCCATTCTCCTAAATGGATGTGCAGTTATTGACATTCTAGGGGGCCTTCCATGGACGAATTCATATCAATATTATATGTCAAGAAAAGTAAACGTTTTGAATCTTATCTCTCACTGGATGAAATGGTACGAAGTGCTAGATTAATGAACATAAGTTTAATGCATGTGCCATGTCAAATATCTTCCCCTTCCCAGGTACTCTTTGTCAACCGACTATGAATTTTCTCCTGAAGGTCTTGCACCTTGGGTGCTCAGACGGTATATACGACAATAGAAAGTAATCTCATTTCGTATTATTAAAAATGTTTTTAAAAATTCTCTTCATGTAGCTCTCCCTCCGGATTACCTGAATTTCGTATTTAATTACTAGGTCAACAATTTTAAGACCCTCAATAGAACACCGCAGAATAAAATTTGGTGACTATCTGGGAACAGTCATTTAAGTGATATTCCTCAGTTACAATATTGAGATATTTCATTCCTCTTAAAGTTTTTTTTTAACCTCCCATCCATAGCAGAAATCATCTTCATCCCAGTTGACACAGGAAAACCTCGAAAGATACATTCTATGGTGTCTATGAAAAAAAAGGAAGGATAGGATATCTTATACACAGAAAGCAAATTGTTCGGTAATTGACATATAAAGATTTCCGTCTCGCATCACTTCAATTTCACGCTTTTTCATTTTCTACAGTACTCATTCCTACCTCCAAAAGTGAAAATTTTATTCACCAACTATTTCTTTCGATCTTACATCCTTCTCTCAAGTGCTAGCTACTGATGCAAGAAATTTGGGCATTTTTTAAATTTCTAAGAGGAAAGCAAGACTCCTGTTCAGATTATGGTAACAAGTTCCACCTAATTTGCTCTAATCTTCCTCTCTGCACCAGACTCTACCGGGACCTCCTCCTCCTCCACCAAATGCGGCGCTTGCTTTACACAAAAATTGAAAAGGGAAATCGAAACTATCTTATGAGAAAATCAATCATTTGCATTTCAGACGACTTTTGTTTTAACAAATCAAAGGTTACATCTTCCAGTGCAACCAAGCCCAATAAATGCCGTACCCCTTCCCAGTGTGCGCTTATTTGGGGAAAGCTAAAACATCAATCACCTACTGTAGCAACCTGAAGCAGTGTAGTCAACCTTCTACTACCTCCACGTTTACCTAAAATCACACAGAGGAAAAAAGTACTTCTCACCAAGATTGCCCTAGTGCTATGCGGAATTTCACTACAATGAACTGAGCTATATCCTATTAAACAGATAAGATAACCCAGCTTAGAACCTCTCAACCACATACATTTTCTGTTAATTTATCAGTCGACAAAATTGGAACGTATCTTAAGGGGCCTCAATAGAGTGATACATCAAACCCCAGGTTGTTATCGGAAAGTAATTGTTAAACAATAGTGAATTTAGATGAGTAGCTGGGATGGGTGCTAATGAAAAGTATTAATATAATAGGTAAAAAAACAGAACACTAAGAAACACTACTATTGACAGGAAAGAAAGTTGTCCCACCTCTACCTTCCTATATGGAGTGATTTAAAAAAAAGATTTATAACAGGTAAGCAATAGGGAAGATGAAAGACATTAGAATGGAATTTAAAACTGATAGCACACCACTCCTATACTGGGAATATCTAATATATACACAACCTTTCTTCATACTCCTCGAAATCTAATCACTCCCTCTATTGGCCATTATTTAACTTTAATGAAAGAATGAGATCAGCAGCCTACATAAAAACATCAGTCCTTTATTAAAATTGTGCCATCGTACCCCGAAATATGGTTTGAAAATGTGGGTCAAAGGAAATCTATTAAATAATACACAAACGGAGTACATGAAGGAATGAAAATAGCGGTAAAGTCTAGGATATAAAAAAAAAAGGATAGACGGAGGGATGTCTTATTTAATGTTAGACTGATGGAGAATTGTGGGTGCCCTGCTTATTGTACGCTGATGATTTGGTTGTGTAGTGAATCTGAAGAAAGTTTGAGAGGAATGGTGTAAAAAAGAGGTTTGAAAGTAAATGTAGATAAGAGTGAGGTGATGGTAGTGAGTGAGGAAAGTCCACGATGTGAAATCATGTTGGATTGTGACCAATTGAAACCAGTATCTTGGTTTAAATATTCAGATATATATATTGGATGAAAGGGAACGGATGATGCAGAGTGTGTAGGGAAGTTGTGAATGGTAGGAAGATGGAGGTGCAATTAAATCCTTGGTGAATGCAAAGGGACTAAGTCTTGACTGCGTTAGGGTTTTATATGAGGGTATGTTGTTACTGGTGGTAATGTATTGTGAAATTATGGTATGGAATACGAGGTATAGATTAAGATGCAATCTGTTTAGATAGATAATTTTAGGGGCGTGTTAGGTGAGAGATTAAAAAATAAGGAATGAATGTGTTAGGAAGTTTGTTGTGGTTGAAGAAAGGCGTAAATGAGAGAATAAACGAGTGTGTTTTAAGATGGTTTGGTCATATGGAAATGATGGATGATAGTTGGTTGGTTAAGTGTATGTTTAGTGGTGATTTTGCTGGGAATCGACCGGTTGGGAGACCACAGAAAAAGTGGATCGAGTCAGTAAAGGGATACCTGAAGGAGAGAGAAATGTAGTTTGGCAGAGGCGAGAAGAAAGGTGCATAAGAGGAATGCGTGGGTTTCTGTGAGGATATGGTTTGGGCTTGGCCAGAGGAATGAACCCTACCTACATTGACGAGATTCCACAGTAAGGGTCTTCGCAGTCGACGAGCTGTTACTTAGGGAGGGGGAGGGGGAGGGTTCCCCATTCGACTTACGTCATGGCTTGTTCTACCTACTTAACTATCTATTTTTCCGTGCATGTTATGCACCCCTACGCCCACATTAGTGGGAAGAGATGGCAGGAATAAAGAAATATTTTATTATTATTATAGTATATATATATATATATATATAACTATAATAATATAATTTATATATTATATATATATAATATTATATATATATATATATATATAGATATATATTATATATATATTATATATCAATATATAATATATATATATAAACAGAAAATGTTTATAAGTTTTCATGAAATAATATATTATTTATTCAATTGTAAATATTTAAACTATGCATTTTAAGAGAATAAAAAAGTAAGTTTATTGAAGTTACCAAAAAATGAAAACTATATTAATATGGATGGAACAAAATGGATTCACTATCCAAACGTTTGACACGTTTTCCTTTGTTGTAAGTCATTTGGCAAGTGCAGGGTATATCATAGATTCTGTTCAATGGTAGGTAATTAGCCTCTGATTAGGGCTTCACTCGATGGTTAGTTGCTAAAAAAAAAAAATTGCGTTATTTAGAATATAAAAATAAAATATTTATTTTTCCTTACCTTTAATAATATTTTTATAATTAGTAATATGCATAGAACTTTGAAGCAAACTCTTAGTTTGTCATGTATCCAATTTCAAGAGGTCATATTTTTCTTTTCAAGATTTATTTCTGTTTGAAAGGTAATCGGCTTCCGTTTCTTGAACTTTCGTGCTGGAAAATGAATTTTATATAACATATTTGAGAAGAAGAAGAAAGTGTGTTCCAGATTGCTAGTGGAGTACATGTATAGGATTGAGAAGCTGAGAATGTTGTGGGGTCCAGAGAGGTGAACGGAGGAAGTATGAAACTGCCTGGAAAGACGTGACGCTCTTCCTTCTTAGTGGAAGAGACTGAAGAGTTCAGAAGAAAAGCGTCATTTGTATAGCAATATAAATAGAGTAAGGCAGCAATTCCATGAGCAGAAAAAGATTATAGAGTTAAAATAAGACGAAAAACTTTTCCAAAGAGTTTCGAATAGGAACCTCCCCAGATGTGAAATACTCGATATGGAGCGAACTTAAAAAGAAGAAGCAGCTGAGGTGGTATCAAGATATTTCGAAGGCATCACTGAACACCCAACCTCTTAGAAGCTTCTTTAGAAAGATAACTAATGTGGTCCTTCCAAGATCACAAAAAAAAAAAAAAAAAAAAAAAAAACACAAAAGAATTTAAGGAAAGCCCGAAGCGTTTGAGCTGCTAGTCTTTCAAAATAACTAGTTTAGTTGTTAGAATAATAACATCGGAGTAAATAACGACGGAACATTTGAGGATGGAAAAATGAACGAGGTTTTCGCATGCCCCAATTAAAAATCTTAAAGATATTAGAAACTAGTTGCTCCAAGGCAACACACCTGGCATGAATTAATGAAGGTTAGAGTCATCAGCAGAGAATAGTGTACAGATAACGAAGTGTGGTAATTAATTAATTATTAGTGTAGAAAAAGAGTTGGGATAGGAGAGAACCCTGAGGAACACCATAATTGCTTAAAACATCAGTGAATGATGACGGAAGGAAAAACAGACTTTCCCGAGCACAGAACGTTGCTGAACTATTAGTTGCAGACCTACACCCAAAAACTCGATTAATTGCAAATGCCTCAAATCAAGTGAATACCGTCAACTGAAGAAAATGGAGTGACTTAATTAAAAATTATAAACCAAATAAATGAATAAAAAAAATTTAATGCAGGGTTTTACTAAGCAGGTTAACAAGTGTGTTCATGAAATGTGATCGTCATCCGAGGAAAACAACAATCATAAAGAAATACACTTTCTTTCAAAATTATCTTTTGTCAAGAATAATTGGACATAATTCGATATTTAAAAAAAGGAAAACAAAAGCATGGACCTTCTTTTTTTGCAGGGTGTTTACGCGTGGTGGGTCTCGATTCAACACCAATTCCACAAACGCCTAGGAATTTGCAAGCACCTCTTCCCAACCCGATCCCAACTCAGGGTACAAAAAATCTAAGCTCTCATAGTTACGATGAATTTTTTAACATTGGAGACAATTCATCATTTCTCTATAAAAAATTTATTCCCCACCCCAAAAAAAATCACGTTTAAAACATTTTAATGAAAATAAATTACAAATTAATCAGTGTTTGTACAAATAAAACAAAATTCTTATAAATAAATAATACATAATTTATATATATATAATATATATATATAATAATATATATTATATATATACTATATTATATATATATAATATATAATATATATATAATATAATATATGACATAATATAAATTAGCTTAAGTAGAACAATAATATATAATAATAATAATATAATAATAATATTAAGAAAACGAATTATATAACAGAAATTATTAATACATCTTCATGATACAAGTTATATATAATATACAAAAAAAAAAAAAAAAAATGGTAAAAAAGAAAACAGTTTTTAATGTAACGAATTTAACTTACTTATTATTTTTTTTTTCAAGAAGAATAATTTATTTTTTTAAGTTAATTTTTGTAAAATATTACTAATGAAACCTTTTGGTATATAAAAGCATATAATAATACTATATACTATATATATATAATAAATATATATTATATATATATATATTATATATTATAATAAATATAATATATATACGTAATATATATTATATTCAGAACAGCTGCTACAAGAATGCATTTGAACTTACATAATTTTAGATACATTTTTAATTTTAGTAATATATATATATAATATAATATGATATATATAATATAGTATATATATATATATATATATATATTACTATATATATATATATATATATATATATTAAATATATTAATATATATATATATATATATAAAGGCACATGTCGATTATCCCCTTCCAGGAGTATATTTCGATCAAATTATAGCTTTATTTATTTATTTCTAATTTTTATAATATATAATATATATATATATTATACTATATATATACTATTATAAATATAATATATATATTATATATATATATATACTAATATATATATTATATATATTAATATATATATTATTACTTATATAATATATTATATATATTTATATAGAAAGGAAAGCCATTCTCCCTAACACAGACAATACCAACTCATAAAAAAAAAACTTGTCTCTATGTTTGAGCATGGAAATTAAGTAGGAAAACGTGGTTGGCTTTTAGCAGTAATGGAGTAACAAAGAATTATTCATTTTATTCTGTCAATGACAGAAGTGAAGACTTTAACTGATGAACACAAGGAGTAAATCAATTACTTCTTTAGCCAAAATATTCAGGACCCGTTATATATTCGACGTTCCTTTACAACCCATTAATTATCACCTGGGGAGATGACCCGAACTTCCCCAATATAAGAGAGAATGATATTCCTGATTTCAGGATTCTCCTCTAAATCATCAATTTAATAATAGCCATGTATTTCTCCCCTAATTAGCTAATGCATTTCCCTTTTCTGATTATTTTTAATTTCTCTCAGAATAACCTCAGCCTCACTCATTTTCTTCATCTCTAAATTTCTCTCCCAACAGAATCCTTCTTCATATATTTTGTTTGGATATAATTAATTTTTTTCATTCTAGACCAATCAGTATTAGAGATGGGCGAAATTGCTCACAACTCCGAGCGACCCACTAAAAATGATTATTTAAAAAAAAACAAACTATATATCAGTATTGTTTCTATTTATTTTCGAACCTACTACTTTACAAAAAAAAAATAATAATCATTTGAAAAGATGCCAGATTCGCAAAACCATGCAAATATATTGCTGACGTTTCACAGCATAGTCTTGCGAATCTGTCAACTTTTCAAATAATTTTGCCACTTTTTTTTTGTGTTGGTAGTAGGTTCGAAAATAAATAGAAACAATACTGATATATAGTTTGTTTTTTTTTAAATAATCATTTTTAGTGGGTCGCTCGGAGTTGTGAGCAATTTCGCCCATCTCTAATACTGATTGGTCTAGAATGAAAAAAATTAATTATATCCAAACAAAATATATGAAGAAGG
>JABUQX010058636.1:0-7500 GCA_015478945.1 Trachelipus rathkii
ATATCGGCGACAGCACACTACACTGCCTTACTCCCAGTTATCTATCTTCACCGTTTTATATCCTGTTCTTACCTTTCTTATGCTATTCACGTATGTACTTCTTATGCCTTTATCAGTCTGCCTCCAATTTCATAATCCCTCTCCGGAACTCTCCACCTTCCTATTTATTATATCGAATGCTTTTTCAAGTCTATGAAGGCGACATATGCCTCTTATTATTGTATTCCCATGTCTTGCCTTGTATCATATCTTTAATGCAAACATTAAATCTGTAGTACTTCTAACACCTCTGTACCCATACTGCTTTTCACCCAATTTGGCTCTATTTTTGATCTAATTTTCTTTCTAATATTCTTTCAAAAAACTTCCCATGTGATTCATTAGTGAGATTCCTCTAATAATTTTTACAATTTTACTTGCGTTCCCTTACCTTATAAATGGGAACTATTATTACGCTTCCCCAACCTTCCGCCACTCTACTCTTCCACCCACACACCTGTAAAGAATCTCAGATCAAAGGCTTTCAGCCCCCTCTTCTCCCTCCCTCCAGCAACGTCAATATTTAATCCCAAATCCTCACAGGAGTTTTTCCGCGCTTCATTTTCCTTAACGCCTCCTCAAATTTCTCCTCCGTTATTTTACCTCTCCTCTTCTCCCTCACGTTTCTCTCCTCCTCCTTTCTCCTCTCTCCTCTTTCGACTGCACTTCCACATTCAACAAATCATCAAAGTACTCTATTCACCTTTGGTAACGAATTTCGTGTTGGCGTTCTCCATTTTGTCTTTTGATACTACATACTCTACTCTTCGCTCCTGTATACGTTCTTGCCAATCTAAAAACCTTCTTCTTGCTTTCCTTCATATCATCCATCAGTTCCTTTGCTAGCTTCTAAACCACCTCCTCCTTTGCCCTCCTCTTTACTCTCTCCGCTTCATTTCTGGCTTCCACGTACACGGCTCTAGACTCTAGATTAGTATATAATATATCTATATATATAGATATATATATATATAGATATATATATATTATATATATATATATAAATATTATACTATATATATATATATTATATATATATATAGTACAGGAAATCGAAATTCAAAAATTACAATTATTTCCATAAACTCCATGATAAAAATGACAAATAATATTTATTTTATATGCATTTAATCAAATGTAGAAAAACATCCGCAACATCCTCATGTTTCCAAAGATGCGGATGCGGATGCGGATTGGTCGTAGGTGTGAGGATGGATGCGGATGCGGAGTTCAATGTAGTGCGGATGTTCCGCAATGCGGATGCGGATGCGGATGTCATATCCATCACTAATATATATTAACTATATAATATAATATATATATATATATTATATATAATATATAATATATATTATAATATATATATATAAAAATTTTATTTTTTATAATTATATATATATAATATATATATAATATACTATATATATTATATATATATATATATATGAAGACATTTGTACATTTAGTGGAAAAACGTTGGTTCTAATTAAACTGTATGAAGAGGAGAGATATTTAGCGACTATCTCTATGTAAAAATTTGTATGTTTTAAAAATTATGCTAAGGTGTGTTATGTATGATTTATAATTTTCATTTTCAGCAGTGACAAGAAATTTCGCATTCCTCTCCGTGTACAAATTAACTTTAGAACTTAAAGTTCTGACCTATCCAAATGGTAAGTTGGTCAAATCCATACTCAAAGAGTATCATATATTCATATATTCGTTTATATTCATATATTCTTTTATATTTATATATTCGCTTATAATCATATACTCGTTTATATTCAAATATTCGTTTATATTCATATATTCGTTTATATTTAATATATTCGTTTCTATCATTTATTTATAGTCCAGTTCTATGATTCACTATTATTCGTTTACATTCATTATTTTTAAAATGTTAATTTATGTTATGAGAACACTACACTACGTTACGTCAAGTCGGTATCCACATGCTAACACCCATAATATCCGCTTTATGGTTCAGTTTTAATTTTTTTTTTCCTAGATAGTTAAAAAATATATATTATTTTTAGGTGTGAAATTATTGTTTTTAAAAAATAATAAATATGAATTACTGTGGCCTCTAAATTTCATATTTATAATAACTATCTATTGAAGAAATATAATATATATCATATATAATATATATATTATATATTATACTAGAATAATAAATAAATAATATATACTAATAATATATATATATTTATATACTATATATATATATTATATATATATATATATTATATATATAATATAATATATATCATATATATAACATAATATATATATATATAATATAAGTATAATCATATTAATATATAATATATATATATATAATATATAGTATATAGTTATACTATATACATATATATTATTTATTTATATATATATATATATATATATATATATATATATATATATAAAAGGGACAACTGCCGACTTTCATGAAACTTATATATGAAATGTTTGAAATGATCTGTAAAGATTGAAAACTTTTAAAAAAGTTCAAAAATGAGCCTGAAAAAAGTTGAGGTTTCAAATTTCATATTTAAGTAACATATTTACTACTGGACAGGATGCTTCTTTCTTTATAAACTATTTTTTATAGGGCTTATTGATGTTGAAGTAATAAATAAATATTATTTTCCCAGAACTCACAGGTCGGGGGTACTAGGGTCTCGCTCCCCCGTAAACATGCTCCTGTGCCATGCATTCATCTCGCACTAAAAAAAATAATTTAAATGTTATTTCCTAATGATCTAATATATATATATATATATAGTTAGTTAGTTAGTTATTTTACCACGACATCGGGGGAAAGGTTACTATTTTATGTTTTTCCCGAGGGGGGGGGGGGGTTGGTTTGGGGGGGGGGGGGGGGCCCCCCCCCCATACATATTATATATATATATATATATATTATATATATATATATATTATATATATTATAATATATATAGCAATATATATATATATACTATTATATATTATATAATTATATACCTATATATATTATATATATATATATATATAATAGATAGTCTTATATAGTATATACTATAATACTGATCCTAAGGTTACTAGTTTAAAAGCTAACTATGGAAACAGTTAAATCCTTCTGATTGCAGAAAAGGATACTTATAGACGTTCTGATGTTACAGGTTCAACTTTGATATTCAATGTTATACTTACATGCAGCACTAGTGTACCAGTTAGTCTCTTACTACTACAGCAATATATACGTTACTAGTTATACAGGTAACCTCATTATCATAAGAAGTTATTTATATACGCAGTGTATAGTGTCAGATACATTGTGCAGTTAACTCATATCATAAGATTATATACTGTACTAGTGGTACTGTAAAACGGAATACTCTTATGTCGTAAGAGTAATAGACAGTACTAGTGTAAGTTTAACTCTTACATTCATAAGAGTTGATATACAGTTTAGTTACTAAGAAGCCCTATAGTTACCATGAAAATAACTCTTATATATACATCTTCTGAACCCCCGAATTATAATATACATAAAATTATTATTAAAAAAACCTGTTTTCAAGACTAGCAAGATAAAAAAAATGGAGTTATGTCTGGTTCTGTTGTTGCTGTGTATTATTATTATTATTATTATTATTCATTATTATTATTACCCTATTATTATTATTATTATTCATTATTTATATTATTATTTATTATTATCATTATTATTAATTATCATTGTTATTATGTGTATTATTATGTATTATATTAATTATTCCTAATTATTATTATTAGTATATTCATTCATCTTATGTATTATTATGTATTATTTTATTATTATTAATTAATTATTATTATTTGACTTCATTATATTATTATTATTGAATTATTCAGTTATTATTATTATATTTATTCATTATTTATTATTATTTTATTTTCATGTATTTATTATTTTAAAAGGGTGAATTATTTTCTTCTGAGAAAATAGTTTTTATTATCACGCCACTAAAAGGTTATATCTTATTATATAGATCTAATAAGAAGACTTATCTATTGCTATCACGAGAATTCCGATATATAAAATATATCGAGTTATACTATTAAACAATGTAATCGAACTTCAAACATGTCAAGATGTTATAGATACTAATATATATATATTATTATACTTATATATATATACCACCTAAATCAGTATATATATATATACTTATACTATATATATAGTAATATTATATATATATATATAGTAATATATATCAATATACTATATATATATATAACTATTATACTATATATAAATATATATATAACTATATATACTATATATATATATAATATAGTATATATATATATAGGACCTTAAGTAACCACGCGGCGCAAAAATAATTAGATTGGAAAGGTTGGTAATGGATTATTTTATTTAGGTTAAAGAAAAATTAAAAATTTGATTTGCTACAAATAAACTACTTTTTTTTCTTTTTTGAGCTTCAAATTTATTTTAAATTCGATTTATATTTAATTTTTTAGTTATTTATCGTTATATTTATTATTCTTGGTCCATAATGAGTGTTGTATACTATATATATAAATATATATATATTATATATATATATATATATAGTATATATAGTATATTATTATGTATATATATAATATATATATAGTATATAATCAGATTTTTCTAAAGCTGACAGTATGTAACTAGAGACCGGCAGGATCCTACAGTAAAACAAATTATATAATTTGAAAAATCAGCGGAAAATTTTAAGATGGATTTAACTTTTTATTTTTATTTTTTTTTTTTTTGGCTTATTCGTCAAAAATATGGTTTTAAAAAAAATTTTTTATCTTCCCCATTTAGGGGGGCTCGAGGCGCCGGGGACAGAGGGGACGAAGTCCCCCCCGTCGTCCACCGGAGCCGAGAGACCCGACTCCTGCCATCTTGCGGTTTACCCTATGGTATCCTTAGTAAAAGTAATACCAAAGTGTTTTGTAAGTAAAATTATTTTGTTTTTTAAACTCGAGAAAACGTTTATAAGATAATTCACATCTAAAATCACTTATGGCAGAGTCAGGCTCTCGGCTCTAGTGGACTACGGGCGCACTAATCCCCCCTCCGGGGATGGTCTCCGGAACCCCGCCTCTTTGGGTCTCTTGGGTGGTCGCGGGGGTTCCTCGACTCCCCTCCGGTATGAAAACGTACCCCCCCTCCGTCCCAAATTTTTTTTTTTTAAATTTTCGGACGAATAAAAAAAATAAATAATAAAAATACAAACCCCTCCCTACAAACTTTCCGCTCTCGTCTGATATTATATACTATTATATATATATAGATATATATATTTATATATCTAATATACTATATATATACATGCAAATATAGAGAAATTTATTATATATATATATATCAATACATATACTATATAGTAATATACATTATATATAGTAATACACTATTACTCATAATAATATATATAGTATTATACTATATCTACTCATACTATAATATATATATATAGATAGTATTATATTATACATTATATATATAATACTTAAATATATTATAAGTTTTTTATAGAAATTGTCGAGCCTGATATAATATATATATATTAGTATATTATATATATATATATCATATATATATATATTTATTTATATAACTATATATATATAATATAGATTTATTATTATCATGACGTCTCTGCAAGCTTTATATTAACATCAAAATTTAAAATTAAAATATATGCTTAACTTACTCATTTTCATAACCTACGGTGAAGCAACAAAAAAAAAATATAATTCTTTTTACATTTTTTACATATATTTAAATTATATTTGAAAATTCAAATAAAGTTTCTCTTTTTTTTTTGATTTCGTAAATTCAGAATCTTAAAATGCATTTCCCAGGTTTACCAACTTTACGAAGCTTAAATTATTTTGCGCGATGTGGTTTACTTAAGGTCCTATATGGACATATATTATATATATATATACTACTATATAATATATATATATATATATATATATATATATATATATATATATATATATATATATATATATATATATATATTAAGGCGGCTTCTTATTGCCCAAGCATGGCAATGCATCCTAGTATTATGGTCACTCATGTATATGTCGTAAATATGTCGATATATAGTGTGATAAAAAATATGAATTACATATGAAAGTATTGAGTTTTGGACAAATTTGCAATCAGATAATATTAAAAATCTGAATTGTTGAGACAGTGGATTTTACAGACTGAATTTACAGTCCTAAGTTTGAAGCAAATCTTATTACATAAAATAATATGTAAAATCTGATTGTTTCAGATGTGGATTTTATAGACTGAATTGAAAGTCCACTATGTCGGGCTCATTCATAAGGCTAATATATTTCATGCAAGCTTAAACTTTTGCAATCGTCATTTGAAAATTTACACAAAAAGGTCGTAAATTCTGGTTTAAAATTTACAAGATTGAGCCTTCTTCAAAAGAAACTAAGTATGTTTATAAATTTATGCGGAGATCTTATTTTAATATGAAAATAAATATTCTCATTCTTATTATTATAATATAGGTAAAAAAATGCATTTTTGAAAAACGCGTTACTTTTATTTACATGAAAAAGAATATCAACTCAAATTTTGATTCTTCCTTTCTAAGTTTTATTCAATACATATATATATATATATATATCACTTATCTAATATATATATATATATATATATATATAGTACTTAATATATATACTATAGTCATAATATATACTAATATCACTATATAGTATTATATATTATAATATAATATATATATATACTACTATATATATATACATATAGAGATAATATATATATATATATATATATATATATATATATATATATATAAATATATAGTATATATAAATATACGTATATACATGATTATGTAGAATAGCTATATATACTATATAGAAAATAAAGTGAAATCATAGTATATATAATATATATAATAGGCTCCATTTGTGGTTATCTGACCGTTCTAGTGTAAGCTTACGTCCAATTCTTTTTTAAAACCTAATTATCGAACAAAATTGTACAAAGCACGCATGTCCAAATGATTGTTTTTTTTTATAGAAAAAACTTTGTAATAATATTTTATATTAATTTACTGGTAATCATGAGAGAAAGAAAAGATATAAAAGAGCGAACTTTATATATATAATTGTTCATTCTTTGGTTGCCGCTCTTTATATCCTGGACTTTTTTGTGTGTATTACTTGAGATTTAGCAAGGATTAAAAAGTAAAGGATTACTATTCATATTTCGTTTTGCATGTTTTCCTAGTATAGCTCCTGCAAAGGGGGTGATCAATATATATTACTATAACGTCAAAGAACCAAATAGCTTCGGCTTCTTCGCAAGGTTGTGTCTATTAGAACAATAAATGTAGTGTTACTTATGCCCACATTTAATACCATTTG
>JABUQX010058636.1:10000-12500 GCA_015478945.1 Trachelipus rathkii
ATTAATAGTAAAGTGTTTCTTTCTTTGTATGTATCTTCCAAAACTATTTTGAAATTGTCTCGTGTTAAGTTTGAATATTGAATCCTCTTTTCCTTTTAATCTAATTGACTTAATACATACCGAATACTCTCGGAGTGTTCTTTTTTTGTTATTTGTTTCATACTTTCCATTTAAAAAAAAAAAAAATTCTCTATATTTAATGTTTTTAAATTATTAGGGGCACGTCAATATTCACTCTCACTTTGAAAAAAAAGAATATTTTTAAAAATTTTATTTTCCCAGTGCTTCTTTAGACATGTAAACAAAATTTACATAATAGTTAAACACCGGTTCTAAACATATGTTCAAATTATATAATATATATTATATAATATATATATATAGTATATATATATATATATATATATATATATATATATTACTTATACCCTATTATATATATAATTATATAGAGATATTGATAGTTAAACTAATGTATCGATATTGACAAACGCTATATATATTTATTTACATGTTATATAAATAATAATTATATATATATATATACTTATAATTTTCGGGATATATTTCCATAGCACCGTACTATTATTAATTACATACTCTCAATTATATACTAAATATATTATAATATGTTATATTATACGTATGAATTGACGCCAAATATATATATATATATATAATATAGGTATATATATAATACTATATATATATAGTATATATATATATATATATAATTATATACCTTATATAATATATATTTTATATATATACTATATATATTATATAGTAATATTATATATATATTATATATATATATACTATAATATATATATATATATATATTACATCATTTAAGGAAGACTTCCTTAACTTTGTCACAGTTGAGGTAAAGTATACGGCATTAAGTATTTCAATGGGTTGGTTTCCGCCGTAGGGAGAGCTTAGGGCCAATCTTCTGCAGGAGTTGCTCTCGAACTCAACTGGAACACTCAGCGTGGCACCTTGTCTTTATTATAGGTATTCTAGGTAGTGTGTATACTTGCACACATATATATATATGATAATCACTATATATATATATAGTATATATTATATATATATATATATATATATATATATATGTGTGTTATTATAATAATATATATATATATATATATATATATATATATAAGTATATATTTATAATATATATAACTATATCTATGCGTGTGTGTGTGTGTGGTGTGTAAAGGACAGTAAGATCCAGAATATGGGATGACAAAGAAGAGTTCGAACCACCTTTCTTCCTGAGAAATCGAAATTGCTGCAATTGTTAATAACTATTAGGGTTTCTCGGCAATCATAACTTCCTTTTAAGACGCAATCAACAGCATGTTATGATCGAACATTCTTTATTTCTTCTTATAATGTAGGTAAATATCTAAGTAATGTTTTACACAGTTTGAAAATCATATCAGGTAGGTCCCACCCCCGCAACTGTCCATCACACTGAATAGCCGATTTCTTGGCGCTTTGTCATTGAACCCCTACCAGCATAGCAGCGGTAGTTGGTAATATTGGCCCTGATGTTCTCCTTCAGGCCTGTAGATGTCCTCGGACACGTGGTGACAGTAAGTGCAGGGTTTCAGATAACCCACGGGAAAGAAGCTCGCAGGGGCCAAATCGGGGGGAGGAGCGCGAGCTGGCCACTCCAAATCGCCCCGTAATGAGATGAGGTGCTCCGGGAAGTGGTCTCTCAAAACAGCCATCGATAGCCATCGATGCTCTCGAAGTGTGAGCCGTTGCTTTTTTTTTTTCCGTTATTTTGAAACCAATGTCCCTAAGTTCAATTTCATCGAGACGTGGGTAAAAAATATTTCCATGCCACATGGGTCACCATACCGGTCGTGAACTTCACTGTCACCAGTCACCTTCATTTTTCCTCAAAAAACCATGGCCCAACAATTCCCAGCGGAGAAAATTGCACACCACACTGTGATCTTTGAGTGAATGTACAGGGCCGTTGATGCAATTCTCGGGATTGGTGTCAGCCCAGTAGCGCATGTTCTGTTTGGTTACGCATCCATTCAAGCTGGAAATGGGCTTTATCACTTGAAAGCACATTGGGGTTCCTCAGGAACTTTTGCCGGACAACGGCCTCACACGCTCTCTCTCTGGAAGAGTTCCTGCCCAAATCGCCAACTGTGTACGGATGGTAAGAAGCTCATCGTGAAGAAATGCGGCCTCACTGAACGACCGGCATATTTCCAAGGCGCAGACGCATGTGTGCGTTGCAGAACGCCATGGGGATTTGCAAGACCTGACACTCTCACTGCTCAATCGTTCTTCAGGGGATCTGATAGAAAGAGGGACCCTCCAGTCCGTCGTCTATTCGCACTTTGCAGGGTTTGTCCCTTAACGTAGTTGACCCAGTTACAATCGATCGATTTCCGGTCCGGGACAGGGCCCAACGGGGCTAGATTGAAGCGATTACGGAAGGCGCGCTGGGTTGCGATCACAG
>JABUQX010058636.1:15000-17305 GCA_015478945.1 Trachelipus rathkii
AAAGGAAATTTTGGTTGGTCAGTATATCTCAACGGTGATTTGAGAAAATAAAGGAGGGCGATAATGAATTCTTCTTTTAACGCTTGCGTGTTTAGCAATAAATTTCATATTTATATTTAAATTTGTATTCTCGAGCCAGAAAAAATTGTGAAATAAAAAATTTCGCGGAGTCAATACGATCGATTGACGTATTCAAGCGCCTTGCCCATTTCTGAGAAGTTTAACATGGTAAACAGGTGCGCACGCATGAAATTACTCACGACGAAAACACTATGAAAGCTTGCAGAAACTTAACAGCAAGCAAAAAATCGCTTCTGAGCCGAGTCGATAACGCTTTTTTCGGAGTTCCTTTCTCTAAATGTTTCTTTCATTTACTCCTTCATTCGTTTTAATTAAAAAAAAATTAACCAAAAAAAATTTTATGATTTTTTTTTTTTCTTGCTGATTTTCTGTTTTGCAGTGGTTTACACATCTGGGTATCTTTCAAGGTCCGATTTCTACAATGTGTTAGCATTATACAAGAAATGTCTCGTTATATATATACAGTAATTAAGCCTGAAATCTTACATAACATAAATATCGGTAAATATTAGAAAATAATGTGCGAAAATATTATAATAAAATTTTGAAATTGTGGGGGAAAAAAAGAGTACAAACCTCTAGAAATAGATAAATAGGCTTGTTTTGACTTTCTTTCATATTTAAATACTTAGTAAAAAAGAAAATGACTATTGACTTGGAGTGACTTAACTGTAGTGGGCGTTGCGGTGCGGTGGTGGGCTTCATGTCTAGTGATGTTCTGCGCGGAATTCCTATAACCAGATTAACTTAAAAAAAGTAATAAAGTTATAAATTCAAGCTATAATTTCCAGAAATAATCTAACCCTCATATAATCGATTATAGAATAAACTAAAGGATTATTATTATAATATTATTTATTATATATTATTATTAATTATTATTTATTATTATATTATTATTGATTATTATTATTTATTATTATCGTATTATTATTAATCTCGAAGCATGTGAAAGAGAAAACTGTTTTTTATGTTTTGAAATTTGTAGAATTGTAAATGATGTAATCGTAATGAGAAACGATATAATCTTGTTTGTAAAGGTAGGTAAAAAAGTTAAAAAGGTAAAGTAAAGATATTTGGGGAACAAGTTTAACGACTTTTTTTTTGGGAAGAGTTTCAGCCATTTTTTTGGAACAGTTTCAATCATTCTGTGGAACAATGGCTTCAAATACATCTGATGAACAGTGTCAACATTTCTGTGAAAGTTTCAACACTTCTGTGGAACAGTTTTAACACTTCTGTGGAACCGTTTCAACACTTCTGTGGAACAATTTCAATCATTCTGTGGAACAGCTTCAATACTTCTGTAGATTTTTCAACAAGCTTTGTGACAAGCTTCCAACATTTCTGTGGAACAGTTTTCAAACACTCCTGTGGAACAATTTCAATCATTCTTTGGAACAGTTTGCAACTGCTTCCTGCGGAGGCAGTTGTCAACACCTTCTCGTAGACAGCTTCAACACTTTCTGGGGCAACAGTCTTTCAACACTCCTGTGGAACAGTTTCAACACTTCTGTATAATGTAACATTAAAGCAAAATAGAATGACAAGTCGAACATCTCATGAAGGAATGGAATGCATACTGCTACAGAATTAACTAATGATCGTGAAAGTGTAGCTTTACTAACAATGTACTATACTACCTCAGATATGACGAAAGATCGGCAAGGGAAGATTTTAATGAATAATATACCCAAGATCTGAGGATGGTGATGTTCCTCCGTAAAGCCGTCAGAATTTTAATCTTTAAATTAGATCTTTACAGGTAATATTTTATTGATCGTAAGTGATCCAAAGAACTGAAGGTGTGCATTACTACGTGAAATTGCCCAAAGATTGTCAAGGTTAGATCCTTTATGAATAATATTCAAAGGTGCTGCATCTTCCGATCACGCTTCAATAGTTGACAGTATCTTTCAATGTATATTGTATTGACTAACAATGTCGCAACATCCGCAATAGCAATAATACATTTGCTGTATTCGAATTGGGCAAGATCGTTTGCAGTGTACGCATTTAATGAAAAATGATCCCAAAGGATCCGAGAAGGTACTGCCACCAGGGGTCGCTCTGGCATGGTTAAAGAATACTTTTGTCCGAACTAAGTTTTAAATAGGTAATAAAAAATTTTGATGTGTATATTAGGTAATCTAGAAGGAAGACAGGGTGTTATTCATATCATCTTCAGGAGTTAAAAATACCTATGCATTAATATAGATCTATA
>JABUQX010058638.1:0-27500 GCA_015478945.1 Trachelipus rathkii
AAGACGAAGGAACAATATACATAAAAATAACAAAATATATATATAATATATATTAATTAATTAATATATATATATAAATATCATATTAATTATTATATATATATAGTAATATAATATATATAATATATTATTAATATATATATAATAATTATATATATATATTAATAATATATTAGTATATATATATATATATAATTATTTATATATATTTATAATTATATTAAATAATATATATATATATTATATATTATATTATGACTATAATATTATAATATATGTTATATTATATATTTTATTTATATTTATATATATTATAATTATATATAGTATATATATATTATATAATAATTTATTAATATATATAATATATAAACTATATATATATATATATATATATATTATATATTAATTATATATATAATTATTAAATATATATAATTTATATATATATATTAATAATATATATATATAGTAAATAATTAATATATATAATATTATATAAATATATAAATATATATATATTATATATATAGATATATAAATTTATATATTATTATAATTAATATGATATAATTATAATATACAATATATTATTTATATTATATATAATATTATTATTATATATATATTATAAATATATATATAATATAATATTAACATTTTTTTATTCCTTTTGAATTTATAGAGAAAGTAACTAAAAAAATTAATATATTTGTTATACAAAATTTTGATATTTATATTATATAATATAATACTTTATAGTTATTATAATTAAATATATTATTTATATATTATATTATATATTATAATTTAATTAGTAATATATATATATATATAAATTTATATTAATATATATATATAAATACTATTATATATATATCTATATATATTATATTATATATATATATATATATAATATTATATATAATATATATTATATTAATTTAATATATATTAATATTATAATTAATATATTATTATGTATATAGTATATTATAATATATAAACTTAAATTGACTGAAAATTATGAATTTGAATATTCCGCTGCATTTTCCCTGACTTTACCCTGACCAATCCGGAAATTTCCCTGACCTTAGTACGTGTTCGTCTAATATTTTTGCCGTATTATAAATTATGTACTTGCACAATTATTACGCTTGTAGGTTTAAATTTAACTATCAGTTTTATTAACATTTATAAAGTTTATTTAGCCAAAATTACTTTAGAAACTGTTCATCAATGCGTGAGATGAATTTATTTACAAAAAATATTTTTTTTTTATAGTAATCAGCTCATAGCCGTCCAACGCATAACGCATCCAACGATAATACTACTCCTTTTTTTTTTTTTCCAATTATTAACTTGTTAGTTATTTTACTATTAATTATATATACAAAAAAAAAATTAAAATTATAAAATTTTATTAATCATTTTTTTAATAACCTAGGTGAATAACGTTCACTGTAGATCACTAAAAGTTCTAAATGTGAGGTAGATTTAGGTTATTAACATTTTTATTCACTTCATATATCTTTAAGCTAATATTATTTCAATTTTTGTTAATTTTATATAATATAGCGTATTTCTTTTTCACACTTGATGGTTTTGAAATCCAATAAAAAAGTTTTAACACTTTTATTTTTACAGTTAATTTTTATTTAAAAAAGCGTGCTCATGATGCTTTATGGATTATATTATTTTTTTTATTTACAACCTTTTTAATTCTCTTCTATCTTTATTTGGTTCTGTTATCTTGACTCTTGAGTAATGTTTTTACTCATATCTCACTATGCTATAGATAAAATTTTATTATAGACGTCGCTCACAGGGAGTACCAATTAATTATAATTATTTCTATTTATCTAGTAAATTAAAATTTAAAACCACAACTTCTGGTATATAGGTTAAATAAAGGAAGCAATTTATTATAAGAATTAATTAATTACATTATATAGTTTATTGTTTTAGAACTTCTTCCGAATACCTTTATTAAAAAAAAAAATTCGGGAAGCTTTATTTCGGGCAAAGCGTAAATTATTAACGCGCTGCAAATGCATAATACTGTTTTCCATTACCTCATTATGCGGTTACTTTACAATAGCGCGATAAGAACGGAGGGATTCCCAAATTCACTTATAGAGAGAAAGACTATGGTACAATTAAAAATTTGCAAGGTTTTATAATGGTGGAAGTATTGCTTAGAGAAGTAAACTACACACGAGAGTGGCCCTCGCTGGTCTCTTATTACGATATTCTCACATACTTCACTTATAGCGTTGCTTCTTATGCCTACGACCAGAGCTGTGTCAAAAAAACTATTCTTTCTTTTTAAATAACTATACAAAGGCAGATTTCTCTAGATTGGCTCTCGCTGCTTTTTCCTTCTCTTTCTCTCTTGCATCTACGGTCTCCTAGAGCTACTCTTTCTCGTCCCAGCACGCGCACTCATTTTATCAGCTCACAATTTATGAATTTTAAAGTCTCTCGATTTATTACTAATTTCTTCTTACGATCTCTCTTCTCTCACATTTAAATATATTTAAATATTTACTTCATATTAATAATAAAAGAGATAATTGGGACAGAATTTCCTATAATTGGAAGAGAATTATGATAACTCTAGAGAATATTATAATTTAGTTTATAGGATATAAAAATTTGGCGCTATTTAACACATCTGAGTATATTCAACAGTATGGGCAGCTTCTCTTATCATTCATTGTACATTACATTTATTTAGATTTAAGTTTAAGCAATTATTAATAAAATAGTAATACTGTGTCAGAGAACTTTATAGCTATTCTTGCTGCACCATCGACTTTCCTACACTTCTGTGTCAAGAATCATGCATTCATATTTACGCTTTCTTTCTTACAAGAATATCTCATTTACACTAATATAATTTTGCATTATAATTTATTAGAAAATCACTACTTCACTTATCAATGTCACATTTACCAATGCGAAAATCACATTAGTTTCACCTTAATTTAATAATTTGCACCAACAATTCCAGTACATTTAACATTGATTTCCCAGGTTACAATATAGAAGATAATAATAAATTCTAATCAATTAGTTAATCTTAAAAAGACTAAGTCACACATTACCTAAAAATAATTTATTCATTTTATAATTCAAGGGTAGAGTTAAGTCATATCACTGCATTAAGATATATGAGTGGTTATATGGCTCGCACTTTTATTGCTATTTCTTGAAAAATATGAGGAGCAAGTCCATTGATTAATCACATGATATACAATTTCATCGACACGCATTTTAAATTTGAATGCATTTAAACAGCACTAATCCTGGAAACATTAATTTATAATGTTTCCCTTATATCCTGCATACGAGTTTAAAGAATTTTATGCATCCACGACCTTTATGCCCATTTATTTCAGATCTTGTATTTACATCATACTTTAATGTACATATTAAAAGATGATTACGATAGATAAACTGGATATTTGTTGTTGAGTTTAATTATGGAACACTTCAGTAGGAGTCATTTATTATACAATTGTTGAGTTAACTTTAGATTGATATTGTTAAAAGTTTAATGATTTTAGTTGAATAAGGCATATAATTATTTTCTTAGTGTATACACCATTTCACTATATTTGTATTATTTAGAACACATAACGACAAAGTATTTTCAAAATGATGGTTGGTATTACTCTTATGCTGTAAGTTTTGATTAATAATTCACAAATGAGTTATTCCCATCTTATAATGTGAAACCTTCGGCTTGGCGTCTCTCATTGTATTAGATTAAGATTATTACAAGCATCTTTTATTTACATACTTTACAGTATGCCTTGGAACTAATCTATTAAGGTACCTTATTATACCCAATTTTATTACCACCCTGAATTAAACTGTGAGGTTATCAGTTTTGACGTCGGCAACCACTTATTGAGTCGTTAAGTTAGTTTTTTATAGTTATTGAAGTCATTTTATAAAATACAATAATCATTAATATTATATATCTCTCACTAGCAATTCAAAAATTACCAATATCACTTTCATCATAAAAACTCAAAATAAAATAAAAATAAACATCTCTATCTGGAATATGATTGCTATATATACAGAATAAAGATAATAAAAACAGATTAAGTCATAAGTTCATTAACCAGTCTAAAACTAGCATCATTAATTACCAATATCACCTTCAATTCTCAGATAAAGGTATAAACTTGGGATAATTTACCTCTTACGAAAGTAAGAATAGGAAGAAATATAATAGGTAATTATAAGTGATATATAATATCTGCTATCAGCATAAAATCAACATCAGATTTGCTGATGTGGTTACCACCTACGGCCTATCCTTTTCATTCAACTTTTATTCAATCACTCGTTTCATTGTCACCCAAAAGAGATTTTAAACCTAAAAAAAAAAAAATATATTATCAAAAATTTCATGCATTCTTGGTCCATGGATCTTTCTTCATATGTTATAAAATTTTAAAAAAATACAATTGAATTTCCCTGATATTTAGCATATCCTAAAAATTCATCTTTTACTGATAATTATATTTCTTGAATATTTTCTCTGATCATTTCCAGGAAAGTGTGAACCCTGATATTAATTTCTATTATTTATTTAATTATTTTTATTGTATATCAATACTTTGTATTTATATATATATATATTAATTAATAATATTAATATATATATATAATATATATATATATATTAATATATATATATAATTATTAATATTATAATATATATATATTACTATATATATATATATATATACTATGGTGTCAATATAACTAAATCGATGTAACTTATAATAAATTAATATATTAAATAATTATATATATATATATATAATTTAAAATATAGGTATATATATTATTAGGTTTGGAAAGGTTTCGATCTAGTTTTTCATTGTAATAAAACTCATATAAAAAAGAAAAAGTCATTTACTCACAAATATTATTTTACAACTATATTATAATTATTATCAATACAATATACATAATAATAAAAATTTTCATTTTTTAATAATTTAATATTTTACACATATTTCATCTGGATGTTAGTATAGTAAGGGTCGGTGATTAGGGGTGCTTAGTTGTAGTCTATTGATTGATGGTTATTTTGGTTATGTTATATAGGGTTGATGTAGTGATTATTATTGTGTGTGATTTTTACCTTTTATATTAGTATGTATATATTGCTTTCCCTTTGAGTGAAGTAATATAAGCCATATTATTACTATTATTTACTTTAGCTACCCATTTTGCTACTAAAAAGTTAATAACATTCATGTACGACAAATGTATATTTTATTATGTTAATACATAAAAACGTAATTATAACGGAGCGAATGAGTCGAGCCTGCTTATTATCACTAGTGTTTATATTTATTCACACCTTTTTTAATAAAAACTTGCCTTGATGAATGAGCATTGAGTAGTTAGTTACGACGACGTTATGTTATGAAATGTATGATTGAGAGAGCGATATAAAAGAAGTAGAGAGCATCACATGATGTAAAGGCAGAGAGGAGATCGCGAATGAAGAGAGAGAGAGAGTAGAGAGAGAAGAGACGCAGAGAGGATGAGTAGATGTAGAATAAAAAAGCACGGCTTTACGCATACAGCAAGAGAGATAGAACGGGAGACAGGTTATCACGCAAAATAATATAAGAGAGTAGTAAAATTAGATAGTTAAATGTAATAGTATGCGAGTAGAGGATAGAAGAATTGTAGTAAAGGGAGAGAAAGTTAGAGAGACGCAGAGAGTAGGAAAAGGAGGGAAGAGACTGTAGAATGCGCACGACGAGCAGATGCAAGCTTATGTTTTACGATTTTAGAGTTAGCATTTATGTTGTGGTGTAATTAATGTTTTGTTGGTTTGTTTTTTGGTTTTCTTAGTTTATCTACCGCTCAATAATATCCGTTTGAAATACGACGGGGAATTAAACCGTCAGAACGAAAAATTATGGATTTAAGTTTGAATCATAGTCTAAAAACCAAAGGACCTCAAATTTTGACTATATGTGTGTTGAAAATCGAGAGATTTTATATTAAATTAACTTACAAACAGTTACAGAAATAAACGGTACAAGATGAAGGGTTCTTTTATTTTATTTTCATTCCGGAAAGGCATTCAAATTGTTTATTAAATATTGTAAAGCAAACCAATATCATTTATGTCTCGATATATATAAATAGCATATATTTGCTTTATAATATTAGGAATCCATAAAACAAATTCGATTTTTACACTATCAATCATATAAGAGATATATATATAATATACAATGATTTGTGTATACGCGCTAATCAACACAGTGCTTCAAAGAATGGATAGTAATTATATAAGGAATAGACAATTACAAAACATATCATGTTTGCTCGCTTGGATTGATATAGAGAGTATGACGACGAGTAGTCATAAGTTATTTTTAAAATATAAAGGAATGGATTAAACAATTTGTGTCTACTTTTGCCAACAATTCACAAGATTTCATATTATATAGTATATATAAATATATATAAAGTACTTAGTTATATTATATTATATAGTATATTATTATTAATTATCATCTTTATTTAATTATTATTTGGCTTACCAAAGGGAGACCTTTATTAATATATAAAAATTTTTATTGATATAAATGTTTTAGTTTATATAGTTTAATTTATTTTATTATTTTTCCAGTCTTCTGGTTTAGAGGAGAACATATTTTAGCCTGTATATATTAATATTATGGGTATTATTATTTTATATAAGAATATATATAATTCGCCTCCTTGAGCAATTGGTTAACTACCAGATAGAAAGCTTGTTATCCTAAAATTATTATTTCATCTTGACGCTTTTACTTTATTTATAAGGTTACTATGAAAAGCAATTAGATATGACTGATGGAAATTGATACGTTATAATTGATTTTCTTGTTATTACTGACCTGGTTATGCAATTAAACTATAGATTACCTTTGGAATATTTTACTAAATGAAAAACTTTGATTCAGCCAAATATGCTTATTAACCATTTAATTATGCATGACAATGGTATATTTATATGATTATATATATATAATATTATATAATACTGGAGCTCCAATATTTATATATGTCTTGGCACGAGTACACGCTCAGGCGTATTAGTTATTCTTTTATCTCACAAAGTACACGATGAATATTACGTACTCACGTATTAACTTAGGTTAACACTGGAGAACCTACAGCATTCATTGAGCCTTACTCGATGAGCGTAATAGTCTTATTGACTTTCCCTATTTTACACTTATTTTACTCTACCTTTTTACCGACTATATAAGAACAAGAGATCAGACGTAGTAATCAAGAACAGAAATGTAAAATATATGTAAATAATCAATAAATGAAAATATAAGTTGTTAATATTATTAACTAAACTTAGGAACTTTTCCGTTTTTAAAAAGATTTGCTTTTAATACGTTACTTATGTCAATATAGATATAGGATTAAATAATATTGGCTATTAAGAATGTATTATTGTGTACATCAATTATTCACTACGTTTATTTAAGCAAGAATTCTTTTCATCAAAATATTATAAATTTTTTAAATTCATAATGATTATTATATTATATATTTTAATATATAATATAAGTTTAATTAATTAAGAATTATACATATTCTTATTTATTTGATTATTGCTTATTAAATTTTTTATAATTTTATTAATTTCATGATACTCATAACTTTATAATTTAATTAATATATTTTAAGTTAATAATATATTTAATGTAAACTTGGAAAGAAATTGTTTTGCAATTAACCGACAAAATATTTATAATATTCTACTAGACAATATTTTGTTTTCTTTAGATAAATTTATTGTCTTAAAATAAATAAAAATTATAATTTCGTAAAAGGTTCAAAAACTTATTGATACTTACGCCCTTAGGGCTCATTGTTATTTGACATTAGGTATAATATATAACTCTCACAATTTTTTCAATATAACGTTTTCGGAGAAATTATAATTATATATATAGTTTGACCATAATCACTTTGGAGCAGTTTTTTTATATGTTAATAAAAAATGGGTATTTTAAAAATAAATTCGGATGAGAGATGGAATCACTTTTTTAAATTAGGGGATAGTTTCATCTAAAATACTCAACGTAAATATCTTTACATATATCTCAAACTAAGTGTAAATAATTGGTTAGTATAGATAGCGATAATCATGTTTTGGTAGTTAATTAAAATCTCAGTATGAGTACGGGATGCAATTTCCTCCTATTTACTTATTTGTTTTGCTTGGGAACAAACTTCTGTGGATGAATCTTATTCAAGCAACCCTCAACAAGAATCGTTTTTTGTGTTATCTATACACGCACTGAGAACTCGGTATGTAACTTTAAAGGAGATAATTTCTCCTTTATTATTTTGGTATTAATTAGAAGCCCAGATATATTAGAGCGATTCTATCGCTCCGATCTGTGAGTAATCACACTTGTGAGCAATAATATTGTCAGGTTTCCGTGATTGCAAACAATCGTATAAAGAAGGAGATTACCGTTAGGTGTTTATTTTTTTGTAAAGAATACTTCAGGTCTTTTCCTCTTTGCTAGTTTACAGCGTGGTTGTTTTACCTCTGTACTCACTCATTAATTTTTTGGTTTTTTATCCTCATTTTCTTTTATTTTAAAGTGTTTGGTTTCTAGTATTTACTATCTAATATAACTTTAATTTCTGTGTCTTTATTAATATACACCCATTGTTAAATATCGTAGTTTATGTTTACATTATTATTATATATATCACAAATAAGAGATAATCCTCATTACATTTTATTTTCTGGATAGATAACTAAAAGATGTTCTTCTTTAGCAACTGTGAGATTAAAATTTTTTAATACTCACTGACTCATAATCTTGGTAAGTGCTGTCAGAAAGCTCTTAGAGCATACATAATCTATTTCTTTGGGAGTCCAAATGAGCTGTACAATTGCCTCGTGCCAATATAAAGCGCACAAATATGGTGCGACAAATATGTCAACATCAGTTTGCAATATTACTATATTATAAATTATTTTACGATTATAGGATATAAACTAACTGTTATATAGTTATGAATAGGATCATCTTAAAGTGCGTATATTCGCCTTGCCATCCACCTTGCCTGATGAAGAGCTCCTGGGATTCTGTATCTGAAGTCGTTATTTTACTAACCACCTAGGTACAGGAGCGAGAGTTGTAATAACATACTATTTTGTAGTTATTCTCTTTAGATGAACTTTCCGTCTATTTTAAGTACAGTTTTGAATGTTGTTAAATCATATGTCTGCTACTCTCAGCTATCGGCCATTTATTCTGAGTAAGATATCTTGTGGAATGGACTCTGTTGTATCTTCTCTTCATTGAGTAGGAAAGTTTTACTTAAGATAACATTTCATTTAAGTCAGCACCATGAGCACTTTCCAACAATAGAGTTATGGGATGTCACACGACCAGTCTTGTACCGAATAGACACGTACAACATTTTATCTTCATAAAACTCACAAACCACTTCTATTACACATTTATATTAACTTTCATTGGTATGGACTTTCCGAGAGAATCAGGTTTTTTGCAACACTATATACACAATGTACTGTTTTTTCAGAAAAAGTCACAGTACCACGGGAAGTTATCCTTTCACAATATTCTTTGATCAGCACTATATTATATTTGCCCTCATTGGTTAATATAAAGTCCTGTATTATATTATGATGCATGTAAGGTATCAAAGATAATTACCGGATTATATTAGTTCAAATCAGAAGTCCAAATATTTCCACTTTCTCCCGAATTATAATATCTACCTCATTACCATTACTTGCATACTCAAATGCTTTATCAGGGCAAATATGGTATACGTCCAAGCATAAAGCTCATATAAATTCTTTTTGCCAATTTTAACTTAGAACTTGCAGTACTTACTATTCTTCCAAAGTTTTTGAAACTTATTATATTTCAATATAGTCCTTGTGAAGCATGTACAGTAATAGCAAATCTTTCCTTTCTCACTAATGCACACTCAATAGAATAACGTAAAATAGGGGGGAATTATCCAAGACTGACATTCGATGCTCTTTTGCCCTTTTTACTTTTTCTATTAATTCGTCCCGAGCTCGGCAAACGGTTAGCTTGGAGGATACAAAATTTTATTATTGTAATCTCGTGCCAAGGTCTACTTTGACAGTTGCTATATTATAATAATATAGTACTATGTTTAGTCGAAAAAATGAAGTCTGAATCGATACATTAAAAAAAACATATATAACAGCAGAAAGTAAGATGCCAAAAAATTGCAACAGGTGCTATTCACCTATTTGACAATATAATTTTTATTTTTGCTCTAAAGGAATTATTATCAACTTGACTCTTTGCCATTAGGTAATGCTGATGATGAATTGAATGAATGGTCCTTCCGTATTATATAATCATGTTTATTAATTGTATTATATTATATATATATATATCCATAGCGTGAGTAAAGACTTTCTAACTGTTTTATGTTATAGAATTATTATTTTCTTCATTTGTACACTTATTGCTCATGTTTTTTCGTGGCGTATAAACCTTTGTATACTCCCACCTACATGTTAGAACGAACTGAATGCGATGCTCATACCTTTTGCGACCTAAGAAATTCATATTTTAGCTTCTTTATTACATATATATACCAGTTATACATTTGTCATCTACTATACTATACTAGTTTATTGTTCGGGAATAGGTCTAAACTAAACTCGACGAGATCACCATTCCAAAAATTGCAGTTTATTACATTTGTTTTAATCCTGTTGATTTCTCGTTTTCTCTATACTATATATAATATTATATATATATATATTATATTTATATATTATATATATATATATATATATATGTTTATGATATTATATATATATATAATTAATTTGGTATATTTACCTCTATGTTACTAAGTTATCTTGTATACTATAAGCAACTGTGAGTATAATTATTCACCTCACTTCACGTCTAATTACGGATATTGCTTCACTACTCACACATCTTCCTGTAGTTGTCCGACTCTATGGTAGATATATTATGACAGCATATAATCCAGAATATTTTGATTTATCTTCAATTCCTTTGATAGAAGGTTATATAACACTAATATGAACTTTTATCTAATATAAAAGGTACACGAGTATCACTCCTTATAACTCTCTCACACCATTACCTTTTCGTGACAGAAAAAATCCTCTTTTGTCATCTCATTATTTATAACGTCAATATTACCTATACAACTAGTTAATAGAAATACATGTATGCCCATAGTACAATGCAACTTGATATAGAAATTACACTAGGATTATGAGTAAAAGATATTATAAATTAGTGATGCAAATCCTACGTAGTAAATTATTAATGTCAAATCTACTAGTAAAATTTTGCATATTAAATATATATATATATTATAATAATTATATATTATATATAATTAGTATAATATATATAGTATATTAATATATATAATAATAATATATATAGTATAATATTATATATATATATATATATAGATATTAATAATAATATAGTATAATATATTATATAATATAATATATTATATTATATATATATAATTATATATATTAAATATATTCTTTAATATACTAGAAGTCTCGGCGTGAGCAAAGTAAATATGAAAATTACACATTTTAGGAAAAATGAAACGCGCTATAATATATAAGTAAATATGTATAGTAAATAATATATATATATATATATATATAATATATATATATGTATATATTATATTATATTATTATATTATATATTATATTATATTATATATATATATTAAATAATATAATTATATATATATATATATATATATAGTATATATATATTAATATATACTATATATATAATTATAATATATATATTAATATATAATATATAATTAATAATATAATAATATAAATATATATATATTAATTATTATATATATATATTAATTATATATATTATATATATAAAATATAATAGTATATATATATTATTATATATATATTATATAGATATTATAATAGTATATTATATATATATATTATATATATATTATATATATATATATATAAATTATTAATAATATATATATTATTATATATTAATATATATATTTATAATAATAGTATATATATTATAATTAATATTAATATATATTCTATATATATATTATTATATATATAATAATATTTAATATATATATTAATAATATATATATAAATTATATTATATAATTTATTATTAATTATATATTATATTATTATTATTTAATAGTAATATATATTTATCATTAAAATTACAATTAATAAAGGTTTTGAAAAATTTCACAAACTTATTAGATTAAAATAAATTTTATATGTCAAATATTTAAGTGAGCATGTATATACGTCAAAATTCTAGTAGTATAAAACTTGTTACTTAAAGTTAGAAACAACCTCTTTCAATAATACAAGGTATTCTTAAGTTTTGCTTCGCGGAGAAATATATGTTGAATATTTAACATATAAATATCTCTGCGAGATAATCTAAGGTACAAGTAAATTTTCGTAATACGCTTCGAAGATTGTAAAAAATAGCCATTTGGAAAGGGGCTACCAAAGAGAGAGTCATTTATCAGAGAACAAAGGCACTACATAATGCAACAGAAAAGGACATTAGGAAAAAAGAGAAGAGAATGATAGAGTGATTCCAGAAAAAAATTTGCTCATAAAGTCTATCTCTAAAGGAGACAAAAAGAGAAAAAAAAGAAGAGGAAGGGAAAGTTCCAGCATTTACATCTATAGAAGTTATGTGTTGAAGCAGGTTCATCCTGATACAGGAGTCTCTTCAAAGGCTATGTCTCCATCATGAATTATAAATATATATATATTAATATATTATCTTATCGTTATATTAGACATCATTCGAAAAATTGCTGCCTTATATATTATTTTATATATAGTATTAAGCTTTATTATTCACCGTTTTATACAAGTTCCTCATAAGCAATACACATTTATTTATATACACTTATCCCGAGTAGAAATCAAATACTATAGTCATGTTTGAGGCTTCTTTATTACTATTGTTCCTGGAGAAATTGGCAAAAATATATAGCATCATATTAGCCTAGTCTCCTGTAAGGACTAAAGCTGCTTACCAAATAACATATTCATATATATTCTTTAATATTACCAAGTAAATGTACTAATTAACTAACTATAGTATAATGAGCTATTCACTATATTGGAGACTCAAACTAATTATATTATTTTAAATACCTAAAGGAGGATTTAATTATAAAATATACTATATTATATGCTACATAGTGAGATTAAATAAGTAAAAAATTATGATTTGAACATAAAGAAAGTTATTATCATTCACTTATAGAATGGATGGTGACTATTAGTAAATATACATTTATATTGATGCAGGAAGAAAAAATAAAATGCGGGATTTCTCACAGGTCACAATTCGATTAACATTAACATGATAGAATAGAGAATATTATATAATTCAATTGATTCAACTTTGGGTGGATCACTTAAAGTACATTCTTTTCCTTATGAAATGCAAGATAAATAGACAATATCTTTGATTAGGGACCATTTTCTCAATGTCATATCTCCAGAATCTTGAGACGGTGGGAAAACAAGACGGAAAATTTGATGTCCAAATCACATAAGGGTACTTTGAGATATATTGTTTTATCAAATCATACTAGCTTTACTTATAGTCTCTCTCACAGATACTTTGATTACTTATTATTATATTTTTATTTAAATAATTTCTATACATTGAAATCTAAATTAAATTTTTAATCTTTATATAATTCTTTTGTGCAAATTCTTTTTATGAGATTGCTTTTATATATCACTTATTTCGATACTCTTAAGGCTTTAGTTTATTTCTTGGGCTCTTAAGACCTGCAAATTTTCTAGCTTTTTATATATTTCTTGTAGTATTCAATTATAGCATTATTATGATCATAATATTATTAATAGTATTATTATTCTTTTTATCCATTGCACTTAGGCCACTATTTATTTATTATTTAACTCTAAATTGTCAGCTATCTCTATTCATACAAATACTTGAATTATGTATTAAAATTATCTTTTATATTTTTATACTATATATTTCTATAATTATTATATTATTTAATTATTTAATTTATTATATTTAAATTTATTAACTATTAATTATATTACTATCCCTTATATCCTATATAGTTTTTTTAATTTTAAATTTTAAAAAAAAGCAATTTTTGAGATCTTTTATTGTATTGCCTATAAGCAACAGTGAATTTAATATTATTGAGATTCATTTACATTATACAAGGACATGTATCATTAATCCAAATTTGATTTTCATGACAAAGCCAATACTTTTATAGTTAGGACGGAACTATATTATATAACTATATATATTTTTACCTTTATATCTTACCCCTCATATCAACTTTGAGTTTAACTTCCTCGGGTTGGTTAATCTTACGATAGGTATTGTACCTCTTACGTTACTATTTAGTACTTCGGGAATTTCATAATTCCTTGGCCGTTTCATGGTCGGGATTATCTCATGGGAATAATGAGCAATACTTTAGTTTAAATTCAACTTCTTTGAAAAACTTAACTCATCCTCATAGCACACTTCCCCAATCTTCATCCCTATCGACTGCTCCAATGTCTTACCTTGTAAAATATAAATAAACAGTTCTTTCACTAAACATAAATAGCGAATTGTCTTGGCGACTCAACTAACAATACTTAGGTTTTATTAAAAATGGTCTCAAAGATGATTTTGGAATTCTGTTACAGGTATTTGACGTGATTTTCTATCTGCTTGTATATATTCCTAGTTATTAATAAAGGTTTTTAATTTTCGCCTGTATGGATTACTGTTCTCTAACATTTGGGGTGGGATATACTCCGGTTCCCCTACTTCACTTTTAAGATAAAGCTTTGCAAGCTAAGTCTAGATAGGCATTTTAAACTATGTTCCATACATTATTCTGTCTCTCATATTGACTACTCTTTCTCTTTATCGAATGAGGTTGTGATGCCTATTACTCATTTCTTTTCTATAAGGATTAACAACCGGGCAGGTTGGCACGCAAGAGAATTTGTATGGACCTTCTCGCATTCCATCAACTAGCTGCGTTGCCCCTCCGTATCATAACAAGATGTTGACTACTTGATACTCACTGAAAATTTTTAACCTGAATAATTGGACACTTACAATAGGATCACTTACGTCATGGTGCATATCTCTATCATTATCCCACCACACTCTGTTTTGTGGAACTCCTTCCCTTTTCACTTTATTTTCCATGCAATATTCAATCTTCCTCTATTATAAGTTCCGTCGTCTTGCGTCCCCTAATAGGAATTGGTTAGGTACATAAAGAAATACAGGGATGAATTTACTTATATATCCTAAATTTATTATAATTATTATTATATATTTATTTATTTTTATTTTTCTTCTTCTGTAATTTTTTTTTATCAATATTTACATTCCTTTTTTTTTGTCACCATTACCTTAGAATAAAGGGGTTCCTTGTCACCAGTTAGTATGGATAATGGTACCGTTTTAATAGAGTATTATATATAATATATATATATAATATAATATATAATATATATATAATATATATAGTATATATATATACTATTAATATAGTTAATATATATATATATATATTAATATATATATTATTATTATTAATATATATATATATATATATATATATATATATATATATATATATATATATTATATAATATATTATATATAATTATAATTATATATATTAATATATATATATATTAAATTATTAATATTATTAATTTATATATAATATTTTAATTATATATATATTATTATATATATATAATATATTTACTTAAAATTAATTATTAATATATAATATATTTATAATATTATATATATAATATTTAATAATATATTATATAGTATATATATATATATATATTTATTATATATATTATAAATTTTATTATATGATAATAATATATATAATATTAATTATTATATATATATTATATATATATATATATATTAATATTAATATTTATATTATATTATATATTATTATATATATATTTATATTATATATATATAATATTATATATAGTATATATATATATATATATATTTATATTATAAAATATATTAAATTTATATAATATATAATTATTATAATTGGGGAAAGATTGAGTTTTTATGATATTAGGTTTTAGGTTTATCTAATATAATTACTGAGTCCCTCTATATAATAAGTATATAATGTATTTTTATAAAGAGTTTTAATAGTTTTCATTGACTTCTTTATTTCCTCATTTAATATAATAGTTAATATAACTCAAGGTTTAATAGAAGGATTTTAAGGGCTCAGTTAATAATTTACAATACCGGAGCCTTTATTCTCTTCCTTTCGTCAAGTGTATCCTTCAGCAAATCCTCCTTAACTCAGTAAATTCTAATAATTATATTAATGAAACAATTCACTTGAGAAATATTTTCCTCCTAAGGAACTTTGACGTCGCCAATAATATCTAAATGGCGAAATCTCTTCCACTTATAGTCAAACGAAGCTCTGATACAAAGCTCATTGAACTCTATCCTTAAGATTATTGTTATTTACCTAGGAGCGCAGCCCACTGTTTATTTTTTATAAATTGTATAAAATTTTAGTGTAGGCTATTTTATATTTATATATTATTTATATCATTATTGTTATTATAAAATTTATTATGTTAATATATAATTATATTTATTGTAAATATACCAGAGTTGGTGTAGGTAAAATGAAATATTACTCATACAAAAACCACTATTAGGCTCACACCAGAGAAATATGCAGCGTGCAACTTGCGACCGGGACCTAACTTTAGTGAAAGGACCTTATAACTTATTTAGTGTAATAGAGACGCAGATTTTGAAAATATTTATATTTTAATAATTTTATAAATAATTATGTCGTAGTATAGGCTATAGGCTAAGCTCATGCTTCTTCTATGCTACCCAATTAGCCCAGGGTGCATGAATGTGTTAAATTTCGCGAATTTCATAGGTATTTTTATGTAAAAAGTGCCTATTATAGAAATATTTCATTATGAATGCAATTTGCTCTTATTGATATAGCTATTGATTATTTACATACATAAATATTAATATATATATATATAATATACTACTTTTATTTTGTTCTAGTTTCATTACTTTGTGTTCATTGGCTATTAGTGGTCTCTGACGTCATAAAATATGATGACGTTTTTCCTTGAATACTGTCTTCGATAAGTAGCTCAATACCTTATAACTAATACATTAATAATAATTGACAATTTTATATTTTTTTTTTATTTTAGATTCTTATGCATATAGTAGGAGGAATGCTTTATATTTCATGGGGCTACCTTTTACGGGGAAAGTTACAAGACGTTTTTCAAAGTTGATATACGTAAAATACGGCCTAAAATTCAGTTTAAACAGACAATGATTAGTTAAAAACAAAGTAAATTACTCTTTGTGTTAGATGAATTATCATCCTATAGTTCACTCTATGAGTATCCCTTGCCCGTGATGTTCTATCACTCATTCCTCAAAGCGTTTTCTTGGAATTTTTTCGTTAATACGAGATATTGCAGTTTGTGCTTGTACTCAGGAAGTTTCTACCTCCTTTTTTAAGAGTTGGCTGTATTTCTGTAATATTACGAAGGTTATTATTAGTGAGCAGAGAGAAGTGGAGTCTGTAAATGAATGAAAAATAAATAAAACAGCGAAGAGCATACTTTAGTTCAATCTTACGACGGCAGGGTTTAAAATCTTTTATTATACTTAATTTCTGTTCGCTACCTAATTAAGTAAAATATTTTGTTTTGCAATCGAAATTTCGGCTTTTCTCGATTTTTACTCCAAGCGTATATCATAAACTGGTACCATTTTAACGTGAAAATTATACTTTTTACTTTAAACCATATATATATATCATATATACTCTTATTAAATATTATTTATTATATATATATATTTAATTTTTATATAATTATATATATAAGTATATATTTATATATTAATTTATTATAATATATAATTATTTTATACTAATAATATAAATTTATATTATTGATTATTAATTATATATTATATGAACTTAATTTATTCTCTTTATTAAATGTTTATTATTATTATATATATATACTTATATTTAATATTATTAATATATCTATCCTTTTATCCTCTTCTTTCCTTATATGTCTCAAAGACTTGAGTGAGAGTAACGGTTGGTGACAAAGCGTTATATCAGGAAATATGATAAAGTTATTATAGAATAGATATATAAACATAATATAAGGTCGAAAAGGAAAGCCTTGCTTACGCTAGCCTCTAGTTTACATAATTAAGTCAGAACTCGTTAGCTGTTCAAGAAAATATTATCCTACTATGAGAGTGATTACTAACTTGTGAACCGCTGACGATCTATTACAACTATTATATAGTTAAATTCTCACTCAAGTTTGGATAGGTTTAAATCTACAACTGGCCCAGGTGAGTACCACAACATACTACCTCTTACAATACACCCTTCTCACCATTCTCTTCCTATCATGCACCTTTCATTCTCTAGAGCCTCTTGCCAATCTTCACATATATCTCCACTATTGGAACATTATTTAACTACTCTCAAATCACTTTATTCTTCGGTCTAAAGCGGGTCCGGTTATCGACAGCCCACTGACTCACCATACAACCTGAGTTATAACCTAACCGTACATATCATTTACTATTCATATAATATATACCTTTCCGCATGACCAACCAGTCGTCACCTATAGTATCTGTAACTCAACATTCTCCATCCTTCTCGATATTTAATCGATAATAATTCTCGTTTAGACTCATTTATTTTATAACATTTCGTGTGGACTATACTCTTAGGTGAGTTCGGCTCATGTGGGTTATCTGCCTCTATAGAGGTTGGGTTGAGTCGATGTCTTATCTAATGATGCTGCAGCATTTTATACGTTTATTTTTTTTAAATACCCCCTATATATAGATTTGTCACACAATTTAAATCTTGCAAATAAATTATATAGAAACTTATTAGATACTATTTCACTTCTATTAATTCACTATGATACAATATATAGTTACACTAAATAACATAGGATTCAAAATAAAGTCTCAATTTATCATTTATATTTTGCATAAGTGACTAAATTAGGATTATAATAAACCACAATAGTCCATCTCATTACAAGAGAACCTTATGTGGTATTTCACACACCATTATAACACATACTCTCGATTCATTATGCATTCTGTATCTTCATCTTTTCTCTCCGCCACTTGATTTGAATCTATAAAACAATAGCAACTATTCACACTAAACTATTCTCTCTGTTTAATGCTGTTATTTCCAGCATCTCCCCTTTTCTCATTCTAGCGTTGTTTTCGCCATGAAAACCATAACGAAAGACTATTTTACACACCTCTTCCTCGCTAGTAAATATGATCTCTTCATTAACAGCCGAGTAGCACATAGTGGTGTGATATAGACTGGGTTGACACACAGCGCGACAATTCTAATTATTAACTTTACAATTCTGTAGATGCATATTTCATCCATTTCTCGGCAATCAATTCGCATTCGATATCCTTATATGTTCAGACCTTCTCTTTCCTACGTGACGCTCAGGTATTCAAATCTATTTAAATCCGCTTTCTTTGCTATCGACTATCGACCTCTCTCAACAATATTCCTTTTTTTTAGTACGAACTTTCTCTATACTCAATATATATACCTCATTATAATATTACGGCACTACAAAAAGGTAAATCAGTAAAATCATTATTAGCTTATACTTCTTCACATTTATGGTATCAAGTTAAAACTTCTCATTTAAAAACAATAAAATTGAATCTAAGGTACTCTCTTTACAATATTTTCTTAATAAATAAACATACATATCTCCGCTTGATTCAAACTCTCCATCAGAGACCTTGTTCAAGATATTACATTTACGCACTTGAGATCGCGGGATAGTAGGGTTTAACGAAGAACCAGAGACCACAGGCGAGATAATAACGATCAACACCCTGGGTTTCATCACTCCCCTATTATTAATATTACGAACTCATAATTTCATCTTTATTTCCATTTTATTCTTTACATCACAACGCCTCACTATCCCATCCCCATAACTTTTTAGGCATTCCATTCTCACTAAAAGGGCCTTACCTAACCTAATAACACCATATATACTACCCTATTTGTCACATATATAGTAGCTTCTTTTATTACTACTATTACATTATTACGCTCACTTAGGATAATACCTCACAATCCGAAATAACTAAATACATATTTTATTCTACTTGCTCCCTCATTTTCTCAAATATATAATGTTTATATCCTGGGATTATCAGGATTTGATATACCACACATATTACTCTACTCATACTGATATCACTTATAAAGACTCACTAACCTGTTGTTTCTTTATTACTACCAATCTCAGATCCTTCAATACCTACGGTACGTATCTTTTTTTCGGGGGATATCACAATAATATCAAGCATAATTATTTCCCACAACAACTCATAAATAAACTTTGTATTCCCTCTTATAATTATTAACCTAGTTCCACTTATATCTCCCTACCCTTCATAATAAGAAACTATTACGGCGTCTTCTCCTCCATATCCATTGGAACTATGCTCACTCATCAAATAAAGAACGCTTTATTATTACAACAACTTCCAAGATCCAATCATATATCACCATCTCGCCTCTCGTTCTTAGATTCATTTCACACCATAGATTATTAGTATTCTCATCCTATACTACTTGCTAGATATATATATACTCAGCACTATTCTTATACAACTTTCTCATACTCTAGCCTACATCCTCCTCCTTGCTAATTAAATATCATCACAAATAATAACTATTCCTTCTGGCATACCTCATCATATAAACCGCACACACATTTCACTATATATCCTCTTCTTTAACTGCCAATATTATCACAGATTTTCGAGTGTTACTTTATATCACATACTTACCCTCACATCCATTTCACATCAGTTACAAAGCACAATACGTAATTCATTATTTCTGAGCAGGTATATCCCTTATTCTCATTCTCATAACCTTTTATCACGCGCTTCCTTCCAGTAAGATGACTTTCCCTAATTCCCTTGTAAGAATATCTATCCCCATTCATCCTCTACTTTACAAACTGTTCAACACTTATACCTATATCTTCTTTCCTAACCTACTCGTAATTGCACTCCATTTTATAGTATTCTTTTTATTTTCCTCATCTTATATAAATTCCAAGCATCTATTTTTATTTGAACTCTTCATTATATATATATATATATATATATATATATAGTATATTAATATATATAATTATATATAGTATATATATAGTTATATTTATATATAGTAGTATATATGTATTATATCTACCTATTATATATATATTCTATATATATAATATATATATATATAATTAATATATACATATATATATTATAATATATATATATATATATAAGCGGATATATGATCTAGTAGTATATAATATAATATTATAGTATAGTAATATATATATATATATATATAATAGTATAATTAATATATATATATATATATATACTATTATATACCATATATATATATATAATATATATATATATTATATATTAGTATTATATATATTATAATATATATATTATAATAGTATATATACTATATATATATTAATATATTATATATATATTATCTATATATATAAGAGTAGTATAATATATATATATAGCTTATTATATATATATATATATTATATATATAGTATAATACTATAATATATATATATAGTAAATATATATATATATATTATATATTATATATTATATTATATGATATATAGAGCCTGGTTCGTAATAACCCCCTTCGATATTTTAATATCGATAATAATATCGATATTTTTATTTAAAAAATTTAAACATTGTCGATTTTTTTTTAATAATTTTTTGATAAAATGTGAAATACAAACTTATATTTTTTATTTTTTTTTAAATATCTATTTTTAAAAATTTCAAATTGATAATAAAAGTAAATTTTTAATTAACATTTATTAAATATAACATAGGATTAAAATAAAGTCTCATATATATTTATGTTTGATTGAGCATTTTATAAATACGAGCGAATTTTTTATAAATTTCCATCTTTGTTTTTTTTCCTCCACATGAATTTAAACAAATAGCTACCAAAGTACTTTCTTCGTAGCGTGTTGCACATTCCTTTTTATTGCGTTGTTTCGCATGAAACCATAAGGATTCAATCTTCTGTGTATGATCTCCATTCCCAGGGTTGACAAAGTTTGAAGAATGGTTTTCCTGTTCTCCTCTCTCATAGCATAACAATACCCTAGAATTTCTAAACTATTCCACATATCAGAATGATCAGAGTGATATTCTAGACTTCTATGGGCATCTTCTCTGGCTTCTTCAAATTTCTTTAGTAATAAATTTATCCAGGCTCTCTTCATTATTCTGTTTAGGAATATTCAAACGAGTTAAAATTTTAACATATAAAATGCTTTTACCTAATTTTTTATAATATTCCTCAGTTTGCTTTTAAATCCTAATTCTTTAAATGCTGAATATAAATGATAATCTTCAGAAACAAAAGGAAAAAATTACGTACGTAAGTTTTGAATATATATATTATATACAATTATATGCAGTCTACTCACATAGTTGTAATATATTGTACATTATATTTAAAATGTGCTAAACTTAATTATATCCAATTTTTCTCCAATGTAAACCTTATCGCAATTGGCACATGGAATGCTAAATACTATTCCCCTTTTTTTCCTCCGGATCACTTGGTCTTACAGGCTTTTAAGAGTTCTCAAAGTGCAGAAACCATGGAAATCAAATTTACATCTTTAAATAACTACTTTACGCTTTCATATGTTTATGTTGGCAGAATCAAAGTGCTAGCAAAACAAATCTTTTCGTGGAACTAGAGTAAACTTTCTTCCTTGCAGCTCTTTTGCTCTTATTCGATATAAGAAAAAGGGTATTATAAGTTATTACAAATTCTGTATAACATGTTCAAATTCATTGACAGTTATACAGAATTTGTAACTTATAGTACAAATTCCGTATAACATGTGCAAATTCATTTGTCAAAATTTAGTGTCTAAAAAACTTAACGTGCGTAGGAAAATTCAACCAACAAAAAAATTACTTCTTTGAACTAAGTGAATTCACGGATTACCAATGTATTTGAGATTCTTTACGTGGTGATTACTTTCCCGATGAAGTTACAATGTGTTGAAAAAATTACTTTTGTTTTTAAGTTGTCATCCATCACTGCAACGGTTTAAGAGCCCTAGTGGAAGGGAGGGATCTATAATTGAAGTCATATCTATTATATCTGATAGAAGGCAAACGAAACCTAAACTAACATCAGCCTTGACAAAAATTACAATTTCAATAGACATTGCTCTGAAGGGACAATATATAATGAAACGTATCTGTGCATTTTCTGCAGCCATATTTACACATTATTTTCCAGAAACATTTGGGAGGAAAGCTTTTCTTCAAATTCACACTAAAAAAAAAACATTTTAAATATGGGCCGAGAACGGAGTCCAGATATGCTAACAACAAAATGTTTAATATAAATCGTATTTTCAAATCGAAACCAAGGTCGTGTGACATGCATAACCATAGGGAAATCAAAATCCATAAAAGAAATGTCCCTAACACAAAATACAGCAGAAAATCTCAAAACTACAGCAGTTGTAACTTCTACTATTTCTTACATGATAAAAGAAATTTTTAAAGTTAAGGTATTTGAATTCAACACAAAAAATACTACTAGATTCACCTTTTGATTTGAATACAAAGGATGTAATTTGAAGAAATTTGTTAGGTTCAAGAAAATAAGAAGTCAATGGAAAACATTTCAATCTTACATCAATTCGTGAACAAATTTATTTATTTAAGATTTCCTTTAACTAAAACTTAAAATGTTAATAGGTTATATTTAGATTTTACAAATGTTACCATCGCTTAACAAAGTTTTGGCTTCAGTATCAGTCTTTTTTTTGTTAATCAACACATACTGTTCTTTTAATAAGCTTGACAAATAACCAAATCATTAATTGTAAAATCGATTTCGGGCAAAATGGCTATGGACTCTTAAGCCACGAATCGCTAAAGTTATATATGTCGGCGATACTGCATACCTCTGTATATAGAAATCTATTATATAGAGAAATATATAGAAGATAACAATATATAGATATATTATATAGATATAATTATATAGATATTATATATAGAAATATAATTATATGATATATTATTATATGTAGATAATATATATATAGATATTATATATTATAGTTTATATATAGTAGATATATATATGATATATATATAGATATCTATAATATATATATTAGATATACTATATACGATAATATATAACCTAGATCTACTATAATAGGATCATATTATTAGATAGCTATTATAGATAATATATTATAGATATATATATATGATATAATAGTATATTTTAGATATATACGTATATAGATATATTATAATGATATATATAAGATATATAGATACTAGGATATCATATATATTAGCATAATTGCAAAGCATGATCTCTCTCCTGTAGATTATAATATATAGTATAATATATACGAGATATATATATATAGATTATATATATAGATATTATATATAGATATATATATATCATTATAATATATATATGATAATATTATATATAGATATCAATATATAGATATATAATATAGATTATATATAAGGATATAATATATATAAGATATATAATATATATATAATATATATATGATATAAAATAGATGATATATATATAGATATATATATAATTGAATACTATATATATAAATATAATATAGATATAATATATATACGATAATATATATATACGATATATAATATAATATGTATATATATAGATATATAGTTATATAGTTGTTATTTATATAGTAGATGTTAAAATATATAACTAGATATATATAATATATAAGATATATATATAGATACTATATATTAATGAGGATATATTACTCATAGAAGTTTTGATATAGGTATATAAGATAATTATATATATGAGTATACTATAATATTATGATTTATATTATAGATATTATATATATAATAGATTATATATACTATAATAGATAATATATATTAGATATATATATATAGAGTACTTACAAGGCTACGACTATATATATATACGATAATATATATAGATATATATATATATCGTATATATATTATAGATATATATATATAGAATATATATATATTAGATATATTATATAATAGATAGATATATATAGATATATATTATATACGATATATATATAGTAGATATATATATCAGATATAATATATAAGATAATATATAGAGATATATATATATTATAGAATATATATATATAGGTATATATATATAAGATAATATTAGTATATGATATATTATATATGGATTATAATTATATGGTATATATATATAGTATATGATATATATATATAGATATAGTATATATATACGATATCTATATATATATTAGCCTATATATATATATATATCATTGATATATATATATATAAATGATATAATGATATAATATGATATAGAATATATATATATATGATATACTATATGCACATAAAATATATACTTATATAGAGTATAGTATATATATAGATATTATTATATATATATAGATAGTAATATAGTATAGATATATATTATATATAGATATATATAATATAGAATATATCTATATAATGCTATATATAGAGTATATAGATAATAGTATATATATACAATATAGTATAAATGATATATAAATATAGATATATATCTATAGATATATATATATACGAAGTATAAAACATAGCGAAAATAAATATCAGAGATATATATATATAGATAGATATAGTATGATATATATAATATAGATATTATATAGTATGATATATTATAGAGATGGGTATGATTATGATACTATGATATATAATAATATATAGAGATATATATCTATATAGATTATAGTATCTAGATATATATATATATGATATATTAATAGACTATATATGTATTATGATTATATATATAGATATTACTATATATAGATATATATTATTTAGATATATATATATACGATATATATATATAGATATATATAGTATAGATATATATATATAGATATATATAATAAGATATATATATGATATATATACTATAGGATATATATATATTAGATATATATATATGATAATATATACTATAGATATTATATATAGATATACTTATGTAATATATATACTAATAGATATATATATATAATATAATATATAGATATATGATATAAGATATAATAGTAAGATATATATATATCGAATATTACTATATAGATATTATATATTAGATAATATATATATAGATATATATATAGTATAGAGTATTATATATATGATGATATATATAGTTAATATAATATATTATAGATATATTACTATAATATTATATATGATATATATATTGATAATCTATGATATAGTATATATTCATCCGTATCTACACGGATATAGTATAGTAGATATATATAAGATATATGATATATATATAGTATATAAGATATGAGAGATATAGAGAGAATATAGAAGAGAATATAAGATGATATAGATGTAGACATTGAGAATATAGGGAAGATATAGAGAAGATATAGAGAGATCATAGAGATATAGAGAGATTATAGAGAGATATATGAGAGATATAGAGAGATATAGAGAATTCATAGAGAAGATTATAGAGAGATATAAGAGATGGCCCACTTGGATTTTAAACTAAGATAAAGTGAAGAGATAGAGAGATAGAGAAGATAGAGATAGAGAGATAGAAGAAGAGAGATAATAGCGTTAGAAGAACTAAAGATAGGAGAGATGAGTAGATACGAGAGATAGAGGAGATAGAGAGATAGAGAGATACGAGAGATAGAGAGATAGAGAGATAGAGAGATAGAGGAGAGAGATATAGAGAGATAGAGAGAATAGAGAGATACGGAAGAGATAGAGCACTGAACTATTCAAATAGGAGAGATAGAGAGATAGAGAGATAGATGAAGATAGAGAGATATGAGAGCTGGAATAGAGAGATATAGGAGATATGGAGATAGAGAGATGGAGATATGGAGATATGGAGATATGGAGATATGGAGATATGGAGATATGGAGATATGAAGATATGGAGATATGGAGATAATGAAGATATTGAGATATCGAGATATGAGAGATAGAGAGCATAGACGAGATATGAGAATAGAGAAGATGAGAGAG
>JABUQX010058638.1:30000-36410 GCA_015478945.1 Trachelipus rathkii
TTATTTTTTATTATTTATCCATTAATGAGTTTTAATTATATTTTATTCATCATTTAATTTTTTATTTAATGTTTTAGTATTAATTTTTTTTAATTTTCATTATTTTTTTTTTTAATTTTGCATTATTTTTTATTTCAATTATTTTCATTTTTTTTATTTTTATTATTTTTTTTTATTTTTATTAATTATTATGGTTAAATTATTTATTATTCAGTTAATTTTTATTTATTTATTATTTATTATTGTTTTGTCGGGAATGGAGAAATTAATCTAAAAAAAAGTGATAAATGCATGTGGGGGCGGGTTTTGTGTCACTTTTCAGTGCAGATACATGTTAAAAAGTCGCTTGTTTAAGTTCACGTCTAAGTTTAACAATACAAGTTTTAAATTTTCCTCTGAAACCTTGTACTTACATTTCTCGTTTCAAATATTTAAGTCTATTATACAACTACTATAAACGAATCATTTTTTTTTTACATTCTCTGTCAAATCCGTTCTTTCTTTTTTAAAAAAATCATGAATTTAAAATTTTAAAAAAAATTTAAAAAATTTTTTTTTTTTTAAAATTAAAGTTTTTTTTTAAAATTAAAATAAATTTTTTTTAAAATTAATTAAAATTTTAAATTAAAAATTAAAATTTTTAAAATTAAAATTAAATTTTTTTAAATTTAAATTTTTCTAATTTTTTTTTAATTAAAGAAAATTTTTAAAATTAAAATTATAAATAAGAATTAAATAAATTTAATTTAATTTTATTTAATTTTAATTTTAATTTTACTATTATTACTATTTATTATTAACTTTATATTTATTATTCATTATTATTATATTATTATTATTCATTTATTATTATTTCAAGTTATTATTATTGAATAATTAATTATTAGATAAGTTATCTTAGTTTATCATTAATCAATTATCGATCATTATCATATAATCTATGCATTATTAATAATTAATAGTATATTATAATTATTATTATTATGTATTCATTATTATTATTATTATATTATGATTATTATTATTATTATTATGGTTTGCCGTTCAATGTTAACGTTATTTCAAATAAAATATCAAATAATTAATTTTAATTTTTCATTATTTCTATTACAAAAAAAAAAAAAAAAAAAAAAAAAATTAATAATAAGATATTAAAGGCAAGATCTGTTCGGTGTGAAAAATTATCTCACTATGAATAAAGCAAATTTGGGTGTTTTGTTATATGTACCTCGTTAAAACTGCCGAGTTAACACCATATATTTCATAGTTATGATGGTCAGCTTTGAGATTTGAAAAGACCATTTTTTCTGGGCTGGTAGTACCAATTAGAATGCGGAAGTTGTGCATTTGTATTTTCTATTGAGTCATTGAAATATGCAAATTCTTATCTATAACTTTAGCAGAGTTAACTACAGTCTAACTTAACTAAGTTAACTAACGTTTAAGTTCACTAGTGTTAACTTCGAGTTTTCCCGACTCAAGTTCGATAGTTCCATTTATAACTACGGTATAATTAAATAAGGGAAGATTAGTTTGAAATTGTTAGCTTTTAGTTAATATTTTCTTAATTCTTACTACTCGCATTATTAGTTTAATCTTTGATTTAAATTTAATTTGTGTTTTATGTTGTAATCTGTTTATTATTATTTATTATTATTTATTATTATTTATTATTATTTATTATTATTTATTATTATTTATTATTAATTATTATTATTATTAATTATTATTATTTCAATATTAATAATAATAATTATTATTATTTTATTTTAAAATTTTATTTTCCTTAAAAGATAAAAGTTTACTTCTTACATGTAACTCACCTAATTCCAATGGATTTCCTATTTACACTTGGGTGAATTGTATACTCTTTTCGAATTAGTTTCAATTGCCACGAGTAGAATCTGTTGTGTCGGCTTCATGATCACAGCAATATATGTCGATACTCTGCTTCTAATTCTTGGCAGTAAAACCAGATTTAGAATTATATATAGATATTTTCAACTTCTCAATTTCTTGAAATTGTAAAACATATCGTATTCTATCGTAGTCGTTTTTTATTTTCTTTAAAAAAAAAAAAGTCGATAAAAGGTTATAGACAATGAAATAAATATTTTATAACCAAATGAACTTGAATTACTGGAAATTAATTTCTTATTAGAAAATATTTTGCAAGAAAAATAGAAAAATATCTAATAAGTACTTCTCGAGTTTTAATTTTAGAACTGCTAATGTTATTTCTTTCCAAAATTTGAAATTCGTAATGATCAAATTTTCATATGCAAAAACAACCAATGTCTTATGTAGGACATGCAGCTAACTATATCTGCTTGAATTAATATTGGAAAGAAGTTATTATTCAAATCTTGAATATCATTTACACAAAGAAATATTAGAAATGACATTAGCGGTTCTTGATCGTTCAAAGAAAAGTTTTTATACCTTGAAAATGAATTAAATTTAATTTTGAGGTAAGGGTTAATCCAATATCGTTATAGTAAAAATTCATCCTTTTGAAAAAACAAATTATTTATATAATTAATAACTTACTATAAATTCAGCTTCAACTTTATCCATTAGGTAAGATTTGCAAATTCCAAGGTAAAAATGATCGTAGAATTTATTGAAATACTTTTGAAAATCTCCAATTTCTCGCAATGGACCAATTCTCAAGATTTGATCACAAAGAACCTTTCTTTGAAAAGCTTTCCAATTTGCTTCTCTTTCTTCTATCAGTTTTGCAGCTTCAGCATTTGTTTTATCGGTAGGTTTAATGTCTGGCTGATCAGATGGCAGTTGCTCTGTCAATGAAGAGTCTGCCTGACTAGAAAACGATGGTTGTTCTGAGGAAGAAGTAGAGTCTGTTGGACTAGAAGGGGATTGTAGTTTTGGTAAAGGAGAGTCCGATTGATCAAAGGAAAGTGGCTGCCGAGTCGAAGACTCTTCCTCTGATTGACTAGAAGAAGGTAGTGGTTGCTGTGATGCAAATTGAATATCTTTAAATGCTTCTAACAGTTTTGCAGCTTCAACATTTGTTTTATCGGTAGGTTTAATGTCTGGCTGATCAGATGGCAGTTGCTGTGCCAATGAAGAGTCCGCCTGACTAGAAAAGGATGGTTGTTCTGAGGAAGAAGTAGAGTCTGTTGGACTAGAAGGGGATTGTAGTTTTGACAAGGGAGAGTCTGATTGATCAAAGGAAAGTGGCTGCCGAATCAAAGACTCTTCTTCTGATTGACTTGAACTAGAAGGTGGTAGTGGTTGTTGTGATGCCAATTGAAGATCTTTAAATACTTCAGTAACGAACTTCAATTTATCTTCGCTCGTACCTTTAGCTCCCTCCTTCAATTCCTTCGAGCCCTGTTTCATTGCTTTTGGGATTGCCCGGGATTCTTCCAAATCTTTTTCATTAGTTTTAACATTCCTCTCTCGAGTTGTGGGTTGGTCGGTTTTACTCTTCTCTGACTTAGTGTTTTTCTTAGGAGACTTTCTAGCTTTAAATGGAGAAGGATTTTTACCACCCTTTTTTGGAGGCATATTGCGTAATTTTTTTTTATTAACTAAAACCTATTAAACACGCTAAAATCAGTGGTAGCGTTACTCTTGACTGTGTACCTGTCAACAATATATGTAGTAACAATATATATATATATAATATATATAGTATACTATATATATATATATTTATAAAATTATATATAATATATATATGATATATAATAATATATATATAATATATATTAATATATTATATATTATATATATATTATATAATACATATGTTTAGTAATTTCTTTTATTTTTATTGTTTATTTAAAATATTTTGTTAATAAATTATAATTTATGTATAGTATTTAAAAATATTATTAAATATAATAATTTATAAACAATTTTATATCAATTCTCAGACACCATCTCCGCCATCTCATTTGGGCACGCCATGGGACGTCGCTGATTCCCACGAACTCTGCAATTTCTAATGGTTAATAAGTATTTGAATAGTGCGTTATTGCTTACCTTCTTTTCGTTTTAAATTCTGCATAATCTTTTATATTGCATTATGTTAATTAATTTCATTTATTTGACCACCTTTCGCCAAAAAATTTGAAAATATTTCGTAAGTATTATGAAATTTCGCAAAAAATAGATTGTGTTCTATGTTAACTCGTGCGAGAAAAATGAAAGAGACCAAACAGTCGCCTTCATATATATATATGATTATTATATAATACTATAATAGTAATATTATATATATATATATTATATATATATTATATACATATATATATATTAATTATAATATATATATATATATATATATATAAAATATAGATAATTTGCCCAATGTTTTGGAATCTTACAAACGTATCATTTCTAGCAACTAATACATTTTTATTAAATTTTAAAAAAGTAGCTTCACAATTTTTGTTTTTAGGCAAGACGAGCAGCGTCGCTACGCTCCGTCAGACCGTAAGTGTTCTAGCTTACCTATAGGCGAACAGACTTCGCCAAATGTGTTTTTTTTTTCTTTGTTTAATCACTTCACTTTCAAAAGGGTCGAAAAATTTGCTTCATAAAAAATTATTAGTATATTGACATGAATAATAAAAGCACATTTTTAATTTAGTTGTGATGTTCTAAATTAGTTATTGAATATATTTTTTCCTCTTTGATGAGGATTTTTCTTAGCCAACGCACTAAAGTAGAGGAAATGGAATAGAAAAAATTTAATTTTAAAAATAATAGTATATAAATAATTTATTTTTTTGTTGGAGGATTTTAAGTTGTAAGAATGTCGTAGTGTATTAATTTCTATGTTCTTTACGAGAATTTTAAATGAAAGTGGTTATTTTTTTTTTTTTTACAAAAACGTAATATTATACCTAGTATCATAAAAGGTTTTAAATAAATAATCAATATGATTATGCAGTTGAACAATTATAATTATTTCTTTTTTCGATGTCGGAAAGATGATCGTGTTGATATTCGAATATCTGTCAAGAAAGATACATGGTTGAAAATTGCTGATTATTTTTATCTTTGAAAACCATTATTACATTCATATATGCTTGAACTATGGAACTAACATCTGTTAAGTACTGCAAGGAAAAACTAAATGTCGTTAAAGACAACAGTCGACTATAATAATTCTAAAAATGTTTATTTTTATTTATACTTTCGTTTCATATACACTACATTTACTAATTTCCACTATAACATGTTCTCCGTAAGTACTTTTACATAGTATACTATATATAATAATATATAGTATATATATATATATATATATAATATTCTATATATATAGTATATAAATCATATAATATATATATATATTAAATATATATATATTATATAAGTTATATATATCTATAATAACTATATATATATAGAATATAATATATGATAATATATATATATAATATATATAATATATAAAATTTTGTAAATAAGTAGAACGTTTCAGCAGCAAATATGTATATAGATTAAAGTTTTTTTAGCAATCATTTTTTTTTTTTTAATAAAATGATGGTTGATTAGATATGGTACTTTAATGGCACTTTTGAAACGATTCCCAAACATTGGGCAAATCGTCTACCATTAATATATATATAATATATAATATATATATAATTTATAACTATAATATATATATAATTATAATTAATAATATAATATATAATATATATACTATATAAACTATATATTTACAGTTTGCGACCACCACTCACGGGCAGATGCCCTATTCAAGGAGGGGTTTTGCACGCCTCATAAGTCAACAACTAAAGCAATATTAACGCAGATGAAAGCAACGGACGGCCAGGCTTTGAAGTTGGGGATTTTAATTTAAAAATCTTTTCAAGCAGGAAACACAGTTAAGAGGAAGAGAAGCCACAAACAGATTAGCAGGAAAGGAAGCACGCAGCGAAACTAGCCTGGAGTTACCTACATCAACGCACAAAACCATGTGCAGACACAGCACCCCTAGTGCTACATGGGCGACGTACAGGTGGAGGTACGCGAGTGATTAAGCTCCCTCGAGCACCTGCCGCTGCGGTACCTATAGAAAGGGATAACAAGCACCAACATCCGCGCCGGTCAAGAGATATGTGGTCAAGATGAACTGGAAAGTTATCATGAACAGTTTATAAGCCTTTCGGCCTTTGAGTGCTCTACCACCAAATAGCCGGGTGAAACAAGAGCCCCCCCAGATATGAAGCAGTACTCCATACAAGGTCGGATAGGCCCTTGTATAGCTGGAGCAACTGGGAAGAGAAAAAAAGTCTCGCAGCCTAAACAGAACTCCGTTTCTTTTGAGGCCGCCCTAACAAACCGTTGTAATGTGAGGAATTAAAGAACACTGTTTTTGGTTTACTGTTAAGGCCAAGGATGTTTTATTGTCAACAGGAGAG
>JABUQX010058639.1:0-15000 GCA_015478945.1 Trachelipus rathkii
AGGTGATTGATACAGAGCAAGTAATAGGTGCTAACTTGCTCTAAGGCTCATTTACTGAGATCAAAGTCTTATAATACAAAGTTAATGGAGGTTTTAAAGAATTTGAGAATTTTGTTCGAATTGCAAGTTGCAACAGTTGCAAAATACCTGGTATTTAAGGATTATATCAGTTGTACTAACGTGTAACTATTTTATCCTTTACGCACGTGGTTCTGATGCTCTCTCATCTCTCTCTCTCTGTCGTCTCTCTCTGTCTACGTATTAGGTCTCTTCTCTCTTCTCTCTCTTCTTGAGAAGTCTTGAGGCGCTATCCGATTGTTTCCTCTCTTTCCTCCCGTTCTCTGGGCGACTTTCCTATAGTCTTTGTGAAACGTTAATAAACTGTCGAGGCGATGTACGGAACATGAGAGCATAAAAAAATCCTTCGCATTTCTACGGAGGGGAAAAGGAGGCTCTGTTCGTATTAGTGAGGCATACATTTGAGGTATGATTCCGGGATTTAAAGAATAAAGAAAACATAACATTTTGGAGTTTGAAGAGCCACTCATGATTATCTGAAGGGCAGAATAACGTGTAGCATAAAATTAGCATGAAAAAGACGGCAGAGTTTTTAACCTGCAGTAGGGTTTATAATATAGTAATTATATAATAATTTTTTTAGTAACTATAAAGTGATAGATGTCTCGATCGACCTTTACTGTTTTGCTGTATATTAAATAGGTATCCTATACAGGTGTAATAGTTATTATATTATGATATATATAGTATCCTACATATATATAGTATATATGTATAGTAATAATAATATATAGTGGATATAGTATATATATATATTCTAGTATTATAATAAGATATAATATAGTATGATATATATTATATATATAGTATATGATTACTACTAGATGTATATATATATATATATATATTATATAGTCATAGTATATATATATATATGATACTAAAATAGTAATATTACTATAATGATAGTAATTTTTAATATAGATATAATATAACTTGATTGTCAACCTACTCAACTTCACTAAGGAACCTTTGTTTATGTGCTGTAAAAGATGGACGTACACCTGCTTATTAAATAGTGAAATCCATCTGAGTAAGTCTCGTGAGATGCAGACTCAAAACTACAAGTTGAGGTTTTTAAATTAATATAACCCTTCGCGACTTAAAAACGCGCGTTTCGAATTAGTTATACGTGCATCTAGCGCGTTGGCCCTTTTTTGGTGCCATAACCCAGCATGTTTTAGTAAAATTTTCGGTTTTAATATTTTGTGGCATTTAGTATGACCATTATGTAATTATGTCTTTTCTTAGTTGTTTTAGCCAATATTGTTGATATTCTTCATTCGTTAATTATTGATTTTTAAATGATATTTTGAGAATAATATTGCTGAGATGAGATTATATTTCTGAACATTTTTCCAATGGAATTATTTCACTCATCTTTGATCTATAAAGAAGCCAAGTATACATCTATTGTCTTCATTATTTAGAATTATTATTTAACCTATCGACATTATTCGTAATATTTTGATACGAAATAAAGGCCTATCAGTACTGTGCGTTAGAAATTTTTTTTTGCATGAATATTGGATAATATCCCGTTTTTTCAAGATTTTTTTTTGAAAAAAATGATTTTTTTTACACAATCTAATAACTATACGAAATCCTGAACAACAAACTAATTTTAAAAAACATCAATCTAGTTAATAATAAAAATCTTTATTTTGCACAATAAAATATCTCTTATTCTAATATATATATAAATTTATATTACTATATATGTATATATATAATATATAATTAATATTATTAGTATCTATAATATATATATATATATATATATTATATATATATATTGATAGTTAATATAAATATAATCAATATATTAATAATATAGTGTATACTCAAATATCTAATGTGTATAATCATACTTATTAATATATTATAGTTCATATATATATATATATATACTATAGCTATATATATTATATAGATACGTAGAACCTATATATATATATATATATATAAACCTGATAATAGTATATATATACTATATAAGTAGTACATATATATAGTTGATATAGTTGATTATATATATATATGATATATATATATATACTATATATATATACTATATGAATAGTACAATATAAGTATATATAAGTATCTATATATATAGCATGACATCACCTATATTATAGTATATATATACATATAAAAGTAAAATTATATATATATATATATATAATATATTATATATATTAGTTAGTAAATCGTATATGCCGTATATATATATTATATATACTATATATATATACGTATATATATAGTATTATATACTAATGGAAAGAGTATTGTTTGTCGTCTAAAGTACACGATTTTTTATTCACTGAGTGTGTTGTATCTTTAACCCACAATATGGTCCTATGTTGAAGGTTATAAATTGAAAAATTAATAAAAAAAATTAAAATAAATAAATTAAAATGTTTAAGTTAACAATAAATTTTCCAAACAGCTGAATGGAAACAACACTTTTTGTGGGCCAGTTTCTATGGTTCTCAGGACAGCAATTATGTTGGTCAAACCAGCACGCGCGAACTACGAAAGCGATGGACTTTTTTAAACGTCGCATTCCAAACTTTGACCGCCATTTTTGTTTCTTTGTTGGTTTTTCTTGAAACATTTGAAATTTTTTGTTCATATGCTGTCTTTCAACCTTTTTTCTAAAATTATATACTCTGGAGAGGCAGAAAATTTTTATAAAAAAAGAAATAGGAGATATGAATAAATAAAGCAGAAAAAAAGTCTGGAAGTCTAAAGAGTAGTCCAACTCGTAGTCGCGAGGGTTAAATTACTTGTTTAAATTGCAGTTCTGAGGTGAGAAGAAAAATCATATTTAAGAACTTTTAATCTGTCTAAACGTGAGAACTCAGACTAGTTTTCTTACCGCTGAAGCTACCGGCCTAGGAAATTCTAGCAACTTTGGAACTAGAACGCTTACGAAGCTTGACTTTCCGCAAAAGGATGGAAGGATGCGCTTATTGTCCGCCGATGGGGATGGCAAGGTTCTATGGCCTATCTTTAAAGGTTTTTTACCTCCTCTCTAAATTTATGGTTTGATTAAATTTGGTATATGCATAGATCTTGTCTACTAACTCTATGTATTTTAGCTTAGATAGCGCCTAGATAATATTATAGGTCCTGATTTGTTAATCGACGTTGACGGCATAAGCTTACTAGCTGCTGCAGAAGCGCAATGAGCATCCCGTTGTTTTAAGGAGTATGTGCTCTGAGCTGGGCCACTTTTCTTGTTGCGTTTGGCTCTTATTTGCACAGTTGGATCACAATGATAATCCAATTTCTGAGTTAAGAAGACTTGCGAATACTATAAGAGTATAGCAAATATAAATATTATAGGCACCAATACAATAACAGCATCAAATATTATAATGTTTTTTGCATGCAGTAATAACCTTACATAGCTTTAATTTTGTAAATCACAGGAATTAAGCTAAAATTGTTGTCAAAACCAAAAGCGATTCGCAAGGCGACTATTTTTTCGTACTTGAGAAAAAGGATGTATAAGAATAATAGTATACTATCTATTTTGATTCTTAGTGGGGAAAGAAGGTGAGTTATGATATATATATATATATAGTATATAGTAGTATATATATATAATATTATAATACTATATGCGTGAGTAATATATATATATATGAGTATAGTATATGTAATATATATATATTAGATATATATAATTTTATTTTTATTTTTTTTATCTTAAGTTAATACTGGTCAGAAAAGTGGGTGCGGTTGCGAGCGCAGTGAGTAATGAAGACGGCCCCACACCAAGCACGCCCCCTTCCTACACCGACCATAAGATTTAAGCGCACACGCAAACCCGCACCGCATCTGCACCTCCACCACGAACAACTGAAATTGTGTTTGCGTCTCCTCACCCGGTGCTCTGGCCAGACCCTAATTATGAAATATATATTGCGAGTATAGCGCCGAGTAGTAACAGCTTATACACTATTATACTTATATATATATATATATAATATAATTATATAGTATATATATATACCCGGATATAGTATATATAGTATACTATATATTATAATATTAGCTCATAACTGAACTTATAATATATATAATCTATATGTACTATATACTTTGAAACTAACTGTCCTAACCTATCCTAGAGATCTAATTCAAATGACTAGTTATGATATAGCATGCAAGAAAAGATATATAGATATACCCAGATATATAGTATATGGATGTATAGGTATGAGTATAATATATATATATATATATATATATTATAGTATAGTATATGTATAGTTTATATATATATATATATATAGGTATTTATTATAGTATATATATATGATATACTATATATATAACGCTAGTATATTATATATATATATATATGTATATAATTGTATATACTATATATATATAGTATATATATAGTATATATATAATATATATATATAACATATGTATCATGGTATAATAATATATATATATTAGTATTATTAATATATATATATAGTGGTTAAGGGTCCGTGCCGTGGCAATAACTTACTCGCAAATTACATTGACTAGATGAAAATTGTTGAAAAAAAAAACTGAAAAATAAAAAAGAGTTACTACAGAAAGTTCAGCTAAGTCGGATTATGATTTATTATTATAGTTATTATTATTTTATTATTATTATTATTATTATTCATTATATTGATTGATTAAATCTATTATTATTATTATTATTACGTTATCATTATTTTAAGTATTAACTCTCTAAACATTTTAACAAGTAGAATCCATCGTTTGTCCTTCAGAAGATTTTCCTTTAACGAAAATTACTCTGAAGCAAAATAAAGTTTATTTAACAATGCCTTTTTACGCAAATTCGCACGCAAAAGGAAAAGCCTGCGCATATGCATAGCTAAGGCCATCTAAATAAATTGTATTTGCAATAGGTGTTTCAGAAAATTTAGACAAAAGTACGGAAAAATATCAATGCCTGTTTTAATCTAACGTGGATTTTGGACACACACCACAGCAAGCAACAACACACACCAACGCATAATATTATATATATTATAGTATATATATAGTATATATACTATATATATATATATATGTATATATACTATATAATAAGTATATTATATATATATATATGTATTATATAATATATATATATATATATAATATATATATATATATGTATATAATATATAAATAGTATATACTAACTAGGTATAATATATATATATACTATAGTAATTATTAATTTAATCATTGGATTGCAGACAAACTATTTATTTGGTATTATTTTATTAGTTTTTGTACTATTTCGTCAGAACATATTGAAAATAAATTTCTTAAAATATGTCATTATAAGAAATTGATCTATTTTCCAAAAAGTCAATCAATAAATAGTGTTTATATCCCCCAGATCATCTACAGTCGACAGGACAAATAGTAGATTACTTCAGTCGTTGCTGGTTATTTCTGCACGCTGCTCATGGAAATTAAACTAAAGAGGTATTTCTTGTTCTAGCTTTAGTGCGGCAATTCACTTGTAGCATGGAGTATAGAATTTATGGAAACAATGGTAGTTTGGGTCTTTTATTAATGTTAATTTTTTAATTGTATACTAATATATTTACTTGTAATGGTATGTACATACAAAGCACACACACATATACGTACAACAAATTGGGGTCTGTATATCATAGCATAGTAAATATAATACGTAAATATAATATATATAGTATATATATATATATAGGTATATATATACTATATATAGTATACTATATAGTATATATACTATATATACATATATTATATATATATAGTTATAGTATATAGATATATATATATATATATATAAGTATATCATAATATACATATATAGTTGATATATAATATACAACACAACCTGTAGCATCGCCAAAATATATACAAGCATATCTTCTTGTAATGGTGTACATATTAAAAAACACACATACATACACATACAACAGAATTTAGGACTGCTTCATCAGGTCGGAGCGCCAAATTTTTAAACTTTAGAGGCGGCAAAGCAAAAGCGGACAGATAAGTGGAAAAACTTAGTCTCAAGCGGCAAAAAGCGCAACAGATTTTTCAAAAATTAGCCCGGCAAGCGCAATTTTTTTTTTTTAAAAAAAACACAAATTTAGGAGAGCAAAAAAAATATAGAAAATAAAGCGCATGTATTTAAAGATGAATTATTTTTATAGTCTTTTACATTGAAGGATTGCAAAGATAGATTGAAATGGGGTACTTAAAAAATGCTTATTTCAGTTAATTTGTCGATCTTTTCTCGCTCGCTTTCCTCTTGCATTCTGAATAGGCGTCATATGTCCGTTTCAAGAGATAAATTCTTTTCAGAAATGGCTGGATGGCCATGGCTGCCCTTTTTGCCTTCTTAAGAATCTCAGAGTCTTGGATAACAACCGTCCGTCGCACGGCTGCTGAGCTATAGGGTGAGATGGGGTATTATAAGCTTGAATAAACAAGTCCACCCAGAACCTCCGGTATTCAACACGGAAAGGTCTCGCTAAGTGAGAGGGGTACTGTAGATATTTTTAAGAAAGTAGTATCAAGACGTCAAATCATTTTTTAAGTTTCATTTGACATTAATGGGGTCAAGTGTATTGTATATAGTATATGAGTTATATATATTAGGTATGATAAAGGTATATATATACGTATTATAATATACGTTATATAATATAGTAGTATATATATATAAGTATGTATATATTTATATATAATATAGTATAGTATTACTCTATATATATATACCTATATAATTGACGAGATGCTTAAACTAATAATAATAATAAGTCAATAAAAATAACTCGCCATGTAAAACACATGATCGGTCAAGCACAATAAATTTCCAGCCAAGAATAATGATAAGTCAAAGAAAATGAATGTTAACCAGAAAAATTATAGAGGATTTTCTGAATCTGGATGGTGATATAATGGTGTATGCAGACGACTTGGAGTGTTGAAGTGGGAAGGAGGTGGTATTGAGAATAAACAAATCAAGATCAATCAAAGATACTGCTGAACCTCGGTTCAAGGACATTCTTTACTTTGTTTGCCTTTGGTTGACTTTAGCTAGTAAGTTGACTAAGATTTAGCATAGTTGAGAAATTTCTTCAACCTCTCGTTTGCATTTTCCGGCCGATGCTTGTCCTTGAGGAAGGAAGGAGATTAGGGCAATAGGATTGCCAGCAGTACTGGCATTCTTTTTCTTCCTGCAACATATCAAGCCTAAACAGCAATCATGCTTTAATTATTTCTTCGATGTCCTTGCGCAATTACCTCTCTTAATCAACTTTTATTAAATGCTGGAAAACAAGGGTTTTGCTCTATTCAAATGTTGTGTGATTTGTGTCATGCGACAAATCAAGGTCTTAAGCAGTCTCTTATAGAATCGTATAGGGAGTTTCCAGCGAGTAACACTTGGTGTTTTAAAGATTTTGTTTCCCAACAATGAATTTTATTAACGTCCTGCAGCATTTGTAGTCTTTCCTGTTTGGGCATTCCACAATCCTGTGCTTTGGTAAGTGTCTTATAAGAGATATATTTGGCAAGAATCCAGAAAACTTCAGGAAGGAACATTTGAAACATCCTTAGAAAGACCAGATGTTTAATGTGTAGGAAATTCGAACGGGCCGGTAAAAGTGGTTTAGTTAGGTAAGTGCAATCATGTGGCTCTTCAAGGCAGTATTTTCTAGTGCTGGAGAGGTTTTGTCTGCAAACACCTCTGTGTCACATTTGGCTCCATTCTTCACACGCGTAACGCACCTATCTGCTGCAATCGTTGCCTGTTCTTACTTCCTCTTCGTCAACGCGCTTTCTGCATGAGCATGCAACCCGAAAGGCTTGACAGAATTTGCACCGTTGATCCTATTATAATGCAGACAACCTGAAGAGTAATTTTTTTTTAATTTAGTTGTTTCCTTAATAAATTCTGGCATTCTGAATATTATAATTAAATTTATTTGTATATAATGCATATTTGTTTTTTTGAATGGTCGTATACTCAGGTGCCAAATTGTTGATCGAATAAGTCCGTAATACTTGTTGGCTAGACTGTGCTGAGTGTCCCTGAGAAACAGATAGACTTTGCTACAGGCAAGGACAGCCTTATCTCTCTTCAAAGTATTCAATTTAATCCAGTGAACACCGTCATCCCCAGAAAACTACTGTCTGTTGTTCGCCAAGTCCAGCTTGTCTGCGGTTGTACCACTTAACTGACCTTAAATAGTGTTGATTAAATCAGCAGTCCCTATTATGATATTAATCATCAAAACCCCTCATCATTTTTCTTCTGGAGGGAAGGTGGAAATTTCAGGTAGGACATTAATTCGACAAAGAACTCAGACTCCTCAATGTGAATAGGCCCGAAAATGGTCATGCAGTCAGAAATCTAGAAGCTAAAATATTTGATGAGAAATGATAATAATGGCTGAAAATAATTATTTTCAAATTGAAAATTGTTTGTATGGACTGTAGTTCATGTGTAAGTTTTTTAACCTGTCACAGTTGTGAACCATTATAGTTAACCTGTCCTTAAAATGAAAACACCTTACTTATAGCAACTCAAGGAGCTGCTCTTCTGTTTAAAAATACTTTTTGACTAATAGACGTGCGGAATGAGGTCTGACGCTTTTTGGTCGTGGGGTATGCTCACTGATCCTGTTGAGGCAGCTACTGACGCCCCGGCTTTGAACCCTTCCTTCAATTGCAGTACAGCAGCCTTCCTTGTTCAAAGATGTTTCTTAAAAAAGTTACAAAACTAAAATCCTTATTCATGCAAATAAAATATGTGAAATATTTAATGGTTGAATTTTAAAATTAATAATAAATAAAATTCAAAATAAAAAGGTATCGGTGTAAGTACCTTAGCGTTCGAAGTGGTGCGATTTCAAGGCTATGTGTGATATATAATGTGCAAAGACTGAAGGTTATGTTGTTTGGGACATTGGGAGCATGTCAGATGTCTTTTCCTTGTACTTGGTTACTCTATTGGCCCCTCAATCACATACTCCCTTCTTGCTGTAACAACTGTAGTAACAACTGCCCCAAAACATACATAGGTTAGACTAATGACTTTGACAGAAGTAAATACCAACATATATATGACTTACGGCATTTGACAATCAAAATTCATGTACTGATTATAGCACTAGATCGGCAATTCCAATCAATCACATAAACATCAACTACGCGCATGCAAAGTATTGCATACATACCTAATGCAACAAAAAGAGAAACTAGTTAGAAGACATACTTTAATGAAGACCATAACAACTCTTTACCATCACCATGCTAGAACAGTAAATTCCTTGCCCAATAGTATCATAACATTTCCAATAAACCATCACACCACAATAAAAGACACATAATCAGACAGCTCAAAAAAACAGTCATACACAAAATACATCCCCTTTTTTCCCCTCAAGACATCACACAAGGAATGCAATCAATTAAAATCTTCAGAGCCATAGGCCCCACCAATATCTCCAACCTGCACATAAACCGCATAGGTTCTTCAGTCATGACATGTCTAACTATATAATAAACAACAAATCATGGATACTTAACTTCATCCCTCAATATGGAGGAAGACATCATCATCCCCAAACTAAAACTCAGAAAAAGACCCAAATCTCCCGTCCTCATACCACCCAATTTCCTTTCTCTCCACTATATGCAAACTTCTAGAAAAACTCATGCAATCAAAAATACAACCACTTACTATTCCCAAACATCCAACGTAGTTTTAAAAAACTTCACTCAACTGCTACAGCCCTAACCACCATATTAGAAAACATCATATGCGGCCTTAAAAAAACTCTCTCCCATAGAACTATATTTGTATCCATAGTCATAAACAAAGCTTTCAACACTGAAACCAAATATTTTTCAATCAAAATATCACCTTGAGTTATTTCAATTCTAAAGACAAGGAAAGTATTTTTAGTCTTGTATTCTCAAAAAACTGAGGTTAGAACGGTTCACTTATCACATATTTTCATTTAACTAAGGAAAATATTTGCAGTTGTAAATACCTTATCAGCTCTTAACAGTAAACATTCAATGACTTGTCTCCCAGCCTCAGCGAACCATTCCTTATTAGATGGAAAAGAGAATATATATTGACTTGCAAGACGTAAGCAATGGACTTTGCATACATATTCGACATCACTACCACACCTGACCCGATCTGTTCTCACATCTCTGTAGCAAAATATAAATAAAAAAAATTATTGTTCTAGTTTCTATTAAATTTTCTTATAATAAATTTATTGATACTATTGAATTAATATATTTTTTCCTTCTATAAACTTACAACCTTATTTCCATGAAGGATTTACCGAGACTTTATGCTTCCTCGAAGATAAATAATTTATCTAGAATGACCACAAATTTATTATATAACAATAATATTGATAAATTTTCTATCAATAAATCTACCTGAAAGGAATTCCATATTCTTCATGATGTTTTAATGCAGATAAATAAAGGGTAGGAGGATTTTCTTCAAATTCTTCTAAATTTCTTAGATCAGCTATCTATAGAAAGCACAGAGTACTAAATACATACATGAAATGTTTCACCAAACAATATGATATAGGAGTAATAACAATTTTATAATCATGCAATAAGCAGCAAAAACTGAAACGTACATCCCCTTGGGCTGAGACGAAAGATTCTAATGATGAAAATGAGGTTAGTGTTCTTCTATCTCCATAACCAGCTTCTGACAAGTTGGGGGAAATATCCGCAGATCGAAACAGCACAGAATGCTGGAAAAAAGGGACAACTGAGTCAATTATAAACAAAATATCCTTTAACTTAATTTATGGTTTGAAAATCTATCAGCAATCACAATTTACATTAAATAAGTTACTATATATGCACATATATATTACGATGTATAACACCATTGGTAAGAAGTTAGAACGTTGCTACGGAAGCGGAAGTAGGCGACGTCCGAAAAAAAAGAGATTACCCATCAATTAAAGCTTTCAATGAAAAGCCTACTCCACTTAACACTGTACTTAACCTCAAAACAGTATATTGTGTGTGGATTTTTACAACAATCCACCAATACAAAAAAAAAAAATATTTTCGTTTTCAATGACATCAAGAAAAAATTATTAAGGCCAAAAGATTTTCTGATTTTAGAATGGAGCAAAAAATTAAAATTACATTTCTAAGTAAGGTGAATCTCTGTCTAACAAATGAGCTATTATTGTGAACTATTTCAGGCTATTTCATGGGTTGTCAGGGTTGTGGGTATCCTCTTACTGTTAACCCTACATCAATTTCTGCTGAAAATCTTCCCATCCAAACATCTGCAGAAAGAATAACTGGAAGGTCAACTTCATACGCTTAGAGGATACTAGGAAAGGCAGCTATTTTTCATCTTTGCAATCCCTCCTTTAACCCTAGAGATGCAGAAGCAAGTCATTCATAGGCCCTCTCCAGTCTCCACGTCATTTGGTACTCCAAGAGGCATAACTTTCTCTTATTTTCCCAGTGCCAGCTCTTCAGCACAAGTGTAACATACTATACTTGGAGCCAAGGTTCTCTTTTTAGCAAAAACAAATCAAAATCCACTATATAATGCCTCCGTTCGACACAAACATTAACACAACATCCTATATAGCAAAATATGCTGAGATTTTTCACATACAATATACATGTATATCTAAACACATTACCTCACTGAACAAAACTGCAGCACAACCACTACTAGTGTAAAACAATGAAATAAAAGGGTTGCTTATTCTTGTTTGTGCTTCCGAGTTTAAAACGGTACCGGATTGATAAAATTCAAATTAATTGCAAAGCATGATCTCTCTCCTGTAGATTATAATATATAGTATGTGCGATAAAGTAAAGTACAAAAAGTACATCTGTAGAAAGTACAAAAATAATTAAATTTGTGACTCTTAAGCTGCAATTTGTTTAGCTTATACCTAAACCCAACACTGATTAAAATACAAATTAATGATCCAAATATTCTCTATTTGTTCATTATATTATGGCCTAATGTATAATTTAATATTTACTCAGAAGTTTTATTTGTATGTATAATAGCAATATTTTTTTTAGATTCTATTTCCCTCTATTTATATCAGTGAATTACTAAGTCAATACATTACAGAAAAACTGCACATGCTAAGAGAAAACTAATTACATATTTTAAAAAATCTGTGAGAAATTGATTACGAAATATACAAACATCACATTTCAAGCACAGTGTTAATCAGAAATAAAATTATAATAACCTCATGTAGAAATAAGTGTTCACACTGATCTTGAAGGGAATATGCATTGTCAATAACTTTCTGCAAACACTCAGTAAACTCTGCAGCTTCCTGAGAAGGGAGAGCTAAGCCATGCCCACTTCCTGAGGAATAAGATGCCAAAGCTTCTTCCCATAATCCAATTGCTCCCTCGAGTGATTCCATACCTAAAAGAATAATAATAATAATAAAATTAAACCAGTTTAAACATGCATAATTTACCATAAAAAATACAAGCACTAGAGACTTACCCATAACTCCATACTGTTGAGGTGTGAGTTCACTCGACTTTCCTGACTGGGAAACTACTGTACTTGGAATGACTGATGCTAAACTTACTCTATCACTTCCTGCTGATATGGAACTATGTCTGTAGTTGGATCGATGAAACCCTGGTGATGCAGCTCCACCAAGTGTATGAAATTCTAATAAAATTATAATTATTATTATAGAAATGTAGAATTTAGAAAAAGCTGTTGCTGAGATTATTATTATTATTATTATTATTATTATTATTATTATTATTATTATTATTATTATTATTATTATTATTATTATTATTATTATTATTATTATTATTATTATTATTATTATTATTATTGATTAAAAAGAAAAACAACCGCTTTCAATGAAGTCTTTATAAGAACAACCCTTGCATATATACATAAATTAATAATTATACCTTTGGTGTGAAGTAACATTATATAAAATAAATTTATATAATATTACTATATATATACATATATACATTACACATTTTAGTAGATTTTATCAAACTAAACCATTTTTCTCTTCTCTCTTCTTTTTTATAGGTCCGTAGATCTTATCATCCTTCTTTTTTGGTTCTGATCCTTCCTCCTTTCCGTCTCCTTCTCCTTCTTCCCCTTCTTTCCCTTCTCCTTCCCCTTCTTCTCTCCCTTCATCTCTTCTTCTTTCCCTTCTTTCCCCTTCTCTCTCCATATCCTCTTCTCTACTCGCTTCAGACTTCTCCAACTCTTCCGATCTCTCTTCACTTCCCTCATCTTTCCTCTCTTCCAGCTCTCTTCCAATTCTTGCAATATGCATCCCATCCAACTCTCTAATAGAGCTTCCATGCTTCCCCACCACAGCCTTGCCGTAATTCATTAATCCGATCAAAATCATGTCCCTCCATATCCTCTTCTCTACTCGCTTCAGACTTCTCCAACTCTTCCGATCTCTCTTCACTCTCTTCAACTCTTCCGACCTCTCTTCCAGCTCTCTTCCAATTCTTGCAATATGCATCCCATCCAACTCTCTAATAGATCTTCCATGCTTGACCGCCACAGCCTTGCTGTAAACTCCGCTGATTCCTGTTGGACCCCTCCATTCTTTCTCACTCTCCTTCTCTTCTGAAGTCCTCTTCTCTTCCCTAGTCTTCCTTTTGGTTGTCTCCTTCTCTTCTGTAGTCTCCATCCTTTTTCGTTGTCTCCTTCTCTTCTGAAGGCCTCTTCTCTTATCCGTAGCCTCCTTCCCTTCTGTAGACTCCTTCCTTTTTGTTGTAGCTTTCTTCTCCTTAGTCTTCTTTAGTTTTTTTCTTTTTCTGATTCAGCCATATTCTTCATTTTTTTTCCAATTAAGCTCTGCTACCATTGAGATTAAAAAGAAAAACAACCGCTTTGAATGAAATCTTTATAAGAACAACCCTTGCATATTTACATAAATTAATAATTATACCTTTGGTGTGAAGTAACATTATATAAAATAAATTTATATAATATTACTATATATATACATATATACATTCCACATTTTAGTAGATTTTATCAATAATTATTATTATTATTATTATTATTATTATTTTTATACTTCTTTCTTTCTTTCTTTCATTATCTTCCCTATATGTTTTGAGGGTATGCAACTTGCACCAGAATTAGAATAGTTTAAGCTGAAGAACATGGGAAGTTGAAAGGGAAGACCACCATACCCTTAATTGTGAGTTCATGACAGACAAAAATCCACCCTAGGACTTCACGATAATTGTGACAGACCCCCCCCCCCTTAGATATTTCGTCAATGTTACGGTTAATCCCATGGGCTAGGCCCACAATCACGCTTCTTTACAAAACCCGGCCATTCACTCTTATTATATACCGTTCCTCTCGCTTGAACCAAATTCACATTCCTTTCCTCCAGACACTCCTTTACTGACCCAATCCACTTTTCTTAGGTCTTCCACCCAATTGATTTTTCAACACACCCACCTTTATACATCTGATTAACTAACCGACTATCATCCATCCTTTCCATATGATCAAGCCATCTTAATATACTCTTTTACTTTGCTATTCACATCTTTCTTCACACCACACAGCTCCCTAATGAGCTTATTCCTCATTTTATCATTTCTTCTCACACCTAACAGTGTAACACGCTCCTTATATTAGTATCCATCTGAAAAGACACCTTAGATTCATACCTATTTCACTACTATACATTAACACTGGTAGCAACATACCCTCATGCCGGGCCCTAGAACACTCAAGATTTAATTGCACCAGCCACCTTCCTACCATTCACATTACTACTACACCCTGCATCATTAGTTCTCTTTCCATCCAACATAGAGCCTAAATGC
>JABUQX010058639.1:20000-25000 GCA_015478945.1 Trachelipus rathkii
TGAGAGGGAAAAGGATAAAGTAGTTGATAATAGGTCTGCAGATGAATATAGAGTTGTAGAAATTAGAAATAATAATTTAAAGATAAGGATCTCGAAAGTCAGTCAGCCTGTGACCTGCAGAAACAGGTTCAACTGTCTTCCAGATGGGGAGGGATCAGAGAGTGCCAATGGTAATTGTTGAGTTTTCTAAAGGGAAGACGGATACAATGCTAATTTGGTGACTCTATGATACGATACCTAGATAGGACTTTTCAAAATAAGAATAAAAAGAAACGACTGACAGTATGTTATCCAGAAGCCAGAATGAGTAAGATCGTGAATAGGATAGATAGAGAGATTGATTCTACAAATGTTGATTCAGATGTAATTTTGCGTGTGCGTAAAAATGATATAGGACATAAAAGGTCAGAAGAATTAATAGCAGATTATAGGAGATTGATTCAGAAGATGAAAGCTAGTGGAAGAAAGTGCATGATTTCTGGGATTTTTACCTAGGTTAAGGTGCAGGTCAGGAAGGGGGAGTAGGGCATTAGGTGTAAATGAAAGGGTTAGGAAATTATGTTTTTCACAAAATATTAGGTTTTTGGATTTTGTGGAGAGAATTTCTGGATAAAGATCTTTTTGCAGCAGATGGAGTTCACTATTTTCAGTAATAGTTTGGAGACTTGTTTAGCAAAAAACTAGGAGGACTTCGTTTTTAGCAAAAAACTAAGGTAAAGTGGGGGTGAATGGGCTAAATCTGGATACAAATAATAGCAATGGTAACTGTAAAAGTGGGGGAGATAAATAAAAACTAGTGTTGTTATCAGGTTCAATAATGATGTTAAGCATAAATAACAGGCATTTCGAATATCAATAGCTTTTAACAAATGCTTCATAGCCTTGAAATAAAAAAAGATGAGCTGATTAGTTATACCTTAAATGAGGAATCTTGACATTATTTGCATAACTGAGGAATGGGTTAATGAATGCATTTTATGGAGACTCCTTTCAGGAATATTAAATAGACGGATATTCACTTTATTTTATACCAGCGTAGAGGAAAGAAGGGTGGGGTTGTGGCGCTTTATATTAAAAGCAAATATTCATCCGATCTGGTCTCTCAAAACTAATCATGAATATTTGAATCGGTATGGGTAGATATCCTTATGTTTAATAAATCATATAGAATAGGGGCCAATTTTATAGACCTCCTGGCCAGATCAAGAATTAGATGCGGAAATGTGAAAGAAATTGAGCACGCAATGCACAGTAAAGACAAAAGGTATAGTCATATAATGGGTAATTTTTAATTTTCCTGGCATTCAAGGGATTCCTTGTCTAATACGGACTATAGTAGTAGTTCAAGTATTTATAAATTGTATACTAAGATAACTTTTTGAGCCAGATGGTCCCATGAACCCACAAGACACAATGCACATTATTAGACTTAATATTAACTAATGATGAAAGTATGGTGGATAAGATTAGAGTTGAGGAGAATTTAGGACTTAGTGACCATAATATAATTAGATTTAATATGAATGTGATATCTGGGACCAAATTGCAAATTAATAAGGAGCAAATCCTAGATTTCCGAATTGGCGATTTTACCAAATTACGAGACATGCTTAGTATAACTGACTGTTATAAAGAGTTTAAAGACCAAAACTGTTTTACCATGTGGGAACATTTTAAGCAAGTTTTAATGAATATTCAGTCAGTATGTTTTAAAAATAAACCCATTAGGGTGGCGAAGAGGAACCTGTTTGGTGGAATAGAGAGATAAGAGATAAATCAAATGAAAAGCTTAGAAGATGTTTTAAAATGTTCAAGGGTAGTAATAGGGAAGATGATTTAGAAAATTATAGAAAAATAAAACGAACTTAACCAGTCAATAAGAAAGGCAAAGAGAGAGGCAGAAATTGTTAATTTAGCAAAGGAATAGTAATAAGGACCTGAAGAAGTTTTTTAGCTTTTATAAATTTAAAAGTAGGAATAGGACAATAGGTCCTATTAAAATTGATGAAAATTTAGTTAGTTTCAATAGGATTGTCCAGACATTTTCAATGCTATGTTTGGCTTCAGTGTTTACCTGAGGAAAGATTTAGATAATAGTTTTGGAGAAGTTCTATAGTTCTTGTATGGCATGTAACAAATAAGACTTACAGAATTTGAAACCTAGGTTAAAGAAATTAAATCTTTACTGGACCATATTGATCCAAGTAAAGCTGCAGGCCCTGATGGTAAATATGGTAGAATTTTGAAAGAGGGTAGTACCAGCATTGCAAGGAACTGTATTTGATTTTTTAAGCGATCTATAACATTTGGTGGGGTACCAGATGACTGGAAAACGGCATAAATGTTGTGGCCTATTTACAAGAAATAGGTAGTAAAGAAGATTTGGGAAATTATAGGCCAGTTAGCTTAACATCTCTGGTTGTAAAAGTTCTGGAAAAGTTATCGAAAGGTCATACAGAGAAATATTTGGGAGATAACAAAGTATTGTATGACTCCAAGCATGGTTTCAGAAAGGGTAGGTCATGTCAAACAAACCTTTTAGAATTTATGGAATACATTACTGACTGCATTGCCGATGAGATCCCAGTTGATATTATAATATTTAGCTTTAGCAAAGCTATTGAATAAGGTTTCCTCACATAAAGGCTGATGAAGAAGTTATTGCTATGTGGTATAGGTGGATGGTACATGGTTGGATTAAAGAGTGGTTGGGGAATAGAAACCAGTGTGTACAACTAAATGGCAATAAGTCATCATGGGAAATAGTGAGGAGTGTTGACCCAGTGGGTTCAGTGCTGGGGCCACTATTGTTCCTCATATATATAAATGATTTAAATGTGAATAAATAGCAAGGTTTCAAAGTTTGCTGATGATCCTAAATTGGCCACATCTGTTAAAATCCTGAGAGCTGTATAAAGATTCAAATGATCTTGATAAACTTCTTGGGTGGGCAGATAAGTGGCAAAATGAATTTTAAATTAGTAAATAAGTGTAAGTTCTCTTTCCACCTAGGTTAGCTCAAATAAATTTAACTACGATTAATGAATGGGGATTGGCTTGAGTCTGTGGACCAAGAAAAAGATTTAGGTGTGATTTATAAGCCAGTAATTTGAAAGTAGCTAGTCAGTGTTTGGAAGCTAGAAATAAAGTACATTAAGATGGCTGGGCAAGTAAATAAATCAGCAATGATTGTTTACAAGAAAGCACGGAAGTAATAATTAAGCTCTAAAATAGTTATGTTAGGTCTTCAGTTGAATATCAGTGCAAGAAGATTAGGAGACCTTAATTTAAAGGTACATTGATATTGCTAGAAGAGTGCAAACGTAGAGCAACAAAGATGATTTCTGGTTTTGAGGGAAGAGCTTTACAAGAAGAGACTGAAGAAGTTAGGTATGTTTCCTATTGAATGGAGATTTCTCGAGGGGACATGATACAAGTCTACAAAATTTTTTACATCTATTGATAATACGGAGACCAATAAATTCTTCATAGTAGAGCACGGACGGGAGACCAGGGGGCATAACAAGAAAATTAAGAAGAAAGCATGCCATCTTGATATAAGAAAGTATACATTCAGCAATAGGGTTGTTAAATTTTGGAATGATTTGCCACAGGAGGTTGTTGAGTGTGACTCAATTGCAACATTTAAGAAAGGGTTGGATAGGTATATGGATGGGTTGGGTATCACATAGTATATTTAGACGAAGCCAAATTGGCTGGTTTTTAGTTATAGTAGTTAGTAATGTTATAGCTACTGCATGGGTGACCATAACTTAGTTATTAAGGCATGTGGATGGTTTGGGTAACATGTATCATTTTTTTTTGACTAAGCCAAATTGGTGGATTTTGGTTACAGAAATTTGACAAGCCCTAGGGTGCTTTGTGGATTTGCAGGAGAGCATGTTTGGTTAGTGGGTTGACTGGGACAGTCTCGATAGGCCCATGTGGCTTCTTACTGTCCCTATATTTCTTATGTTCTTCTTATGTTCTTATGTAATTAAGTATCAAAGAGTCACTCAAAAAGAATTAAAATGAGTCTTAAAATGTTGTAACATGACTTACATTGCATGATTACAAACATGTGAAAAAATTAAATGAATTAAGTGATAGAACAATATGTTCTTATAAGATCTTACCTTTTGAGGAGCAGAAAGCTTCTGAAGATGATGACTAATAGAAGTTTTTGCAGTTTCAAATGAAAAAAGTGACAAACGGAAAAGAGGTCTCTGTACAGTCGAAGTTTGTATATTAGAACTCATTATTAAGTTAATTACCGGTATTTAAATAAGATATGTACTTGAAAAATTGTAGAATCTAAAATTATTAGTAGCTATGTACAATATATTAAAATATACGTAATTTTAACTTTTAACTGGTAAAAATATTAAGAACTTAGTTGTTAATTATTTAATTATTTCAAACTTATTATTATTTTAAGCAACTCTGAAAGATGCAAATGTACTGTTATATACAAAGGACAAAGCAATATTTTATATATATATATATATATATATATATTATATATATATATAATATAAGATATATATATATATATATATAATATATAATATATATATAATTTATAGCAATATTTTATATATATATATATATATTAGGGATGTGCCGAATATTCGGTAAGTATTCGATATTCGGCCTATTCGGCCAAAATACCGAATATTCGGTATTCGGCTTTTTGCCGAACTATTCGAGCCGAATATTGAGCTTCATAAACAATAAATTACGTCAACATAAGGGAAAGTTATTTCAATTTAAAATTGAAATTTTAGAACTTATTTTCCAAAAAAATAAAAATATAGCCAAATTTTGTAGCCAATATGGCGAAAATCTTTTGTCATTTGTCAGATCCTATAAGGGCCTTTGAATTTTTCAATATTCTAAAATATAGAATTCATTTAGTGATACGAGATAATGGACCAAAAAATGGTAGCTGGTATAAGGGAGAGTGGCTTTGCTATCAATTTCATGTTTTTATTCACATG